>PVKE010034376.1:0-17439 GCA_004027555.1 Craseonycteris thonglongyai
CTATGATTTTTAATCTAAACTGGAATCACACTATTTACACTTATTTGTAATGTGCTTGTCCTTCTAATTAATATATACAAATTCGATTTTTGAAAGATTTATTTTTATTGTTTGAGAGAAGGTGGGAGAGAGAGAAACAGAGAGAGAGAGAGAGAAAGAGAGAGAGAGAGAGAAGGGGGAGGGCCCAGAGCAGTCTCCACAGCTGTATATCATTAGTTCTGACATGGTTTCACTCTACAAAGGTGGACGTGGGGCCACAAGGGGTAAGAACCGTACCAGGGGCCTCCCGCGTGGGAGGCGAGAACCTCTGCTGCCGAGCCATACCAGCGGTTACCAGGTGCACATATGGGGTTTGCATGGGCCAGGGCCAGAAATCGAACACCGGATCTCATGATTGTGAGGCAAGTGCTCAACCGCTGAGTCATCCTGGCATCCCTACAAATTATATTTTTAATGCAAATTTGCTAATGATCCTTAATTGTGACTTCAGGCAAAGCACTTCTCCCTGAGTCTCAGTTACTTTATCTCTAAAATGAGACTATTAGAGGAGATCATCTCTAAGATACTTTCCAGCTCTGGTGCCTGTAAATACATGCAACTCCTGATGCCTGTATCTGCTCGTCTCTCCTCTCCTCTTATCCACAGGCTACACCCAAGACCTTGGAGAATGTAGATCTTGAAGAATGAAGACCTTGAACCAGCTTCCCTCAGATTCCACTTTCATGACCCAGAATAGCTGCCAGTGGTAGGGCTCCTATCTGCCAAAATCGTGATGTCCAGAGGCATCAATTGCTTTCACTCTGATATACAAATCTCCTTAGGACCCCAAGTTTCTGGCCAAAATCATTATTATACTTTCTTGTCAAACCAGACTAGTACTATTTGAAATTGATGAATATTAGAACCTCTGATTAGAAAAGCACATTGGGGTTTTTTCCCTCAATAAAATGTAAGCTCATAAAACAAGGACTTTGTTTTGTTCATAACCTGTACATCCTATTACTTAGGAAGTTTCTAGGACATAGTATGTACTCAATAAATATTTGACCATTTGAACAGATGAATCTAACCTTATCTCTACCCTTTGCTGGCATGCCCTAAAAGGACTACTGCAGCATCTGCTTCTATGTCTCCAACCACTGAGAGCCAATTACCTCTTGAAATAACCAACTCCACTGCAGTACTGAGAGACAGGTGTCACTGGCGGATGGCAGTATCAAATGCTACACATCCCCTAACCCAACTGCTAAGTCAAGATCTGAGGGTTCATTACAGCACTATTTACGATGGCCAAGATGTGGAGGCAGCCTGTGTGTCTGTCAATGGATGAGTGGATACAAAGTAGGTGGTACATGTATAGAATGGAATAGTGCTCAATAGAATGGAATAGTGCTCGTCCATGGAAAGGATGGGTTCTTGTCATCTGTGGCAACATGGATGAACCTGGAGGGCACTGTGCTGAATGAAGTATGTCAGACAGGGACAGATGTAGCATAATTTCACTTATGTGTAGACTCTAAAGAACAAATCGATGCATAGATACAGAGAACATTTTGATGGTTGTTGGGGTGTGGGTGAAAAAAAAAGGGGAAAGGATTACAAAATACAAATTGGTTGTTACAAACTAGTTATGGGGATGTAGGGTATAGCATAAAAACATAATCAATAATATTCTAATAACTCTGTATGGTGGCAGATGGGTACTAGGTTTGTTGGGGTGCTAGATGGTAGGGGGTTGGGGGACAGAGTGAAAAGGGCAAAGGAATTAAGAAGTATAAATTGGTACTATAGTTACAAATAGTCATGGGGATGTAAAGCATAGGGAATATAGTCAATGATATGGTAATATCTATGTATAGTGCCAGGTGGGCACTAGACTAATTACAGATATCACTTCTTAAATTATACAAATTAAATAAGTCATGAGGATGTACTGTACAGCATAGAGTATATATTCAATGCTACTGAGATAGCACGGTAGTGTCAGGTGGTTGCTGGGCTTGTCATGCTGATCCCTTCTTTAGGTATAGAGCTGTTGAACAATTATGGTGTATGCCTGAAATTAATATAATATTGCATATTAGCTATATATTTTTAATAAAAATCTTTAAACAATTAAAATGGAAGAGCAAAAGAATTGAGGGGCCAGGGGTGAACATGCCAAATGGGAAAAGGGGGCTCTGAGAGTGGAAATACAAGCTTATAGACAATAGCCTTCCCATTTGAAGGCTGTATATTATTTTACAGGACATTTATGCCCATTTCTTGAGGGTTAGACAGAGGCTGAATTTAAATTCAATTTATTGACTATTTACTACCGTAAGCCTTTCTGCAATTTTTACATATGCCACCAGGGGGGGACGCGCTTGTTGCTTAAATCGTGACTTCATCGTCCCTGCGGCTAGAGACCAGCAGAGTCTGAGAGTTATACTGGAATTGAAGAATAAATAATCAGAGACATTTAATTCCTGTCACTGGCCCTTTCTACAACAAAGAAACGATGCTAAAAGATTGCCTAGCAAAAAAGTAAGATGCCCAGGGCACACCACCACATCTACTGAGAAGATAGACTACCCTCTTTACCACCAACAAATAACAGCCAGAGGAAATATGGCTTCAAGGTGAAGCGGATCCAGGGCCTTGCTGATGTGGAAGGAGAGTTGTAGAGACTTATTCTCTAAATCTAATTTGTTCTCTAAATCTCTGGCAGTCTCCTTCTAAAATTAGGGCTAGAAGGAAATACATACAAGAGTATCAAAGCATTCCCTCTACGCTTCTGTTTTACAGGTGGGAAAACTGAGGCCCAGAGGAAAAATAAATTACTTGCCCAAGGTCAGATGACTATCTAGTGGCAGAGCCAGAATTAAAACCCAGATCATCTCATTAAGAATTTAATAGTTTGGCTGATGCGGGAATGGTCTTTAGAAATAACCCTTTGGATTCAGGGCAACTTAAACTGTACTGGTGATTAAGATTGGTATTTTAAAAGGGGGTCATTGGTTACATTATCTTTGCTCAAAATAAGAGGGAGGGAGGCAGGAAGGGAAGGAGGGAGGAAGAGAGAGAAGGGGAGGGAAGGAGAGAGGAGAGGGGAGGGGAGGGGAGGGGAGAAGAGAACTTTCTGGCAGCCTTGTCTCCAGAAAGCCTCTGCTGTTCTCTCTTCTTAGCAACTGCAGCTATGCTGCATTGTTTGAAGTATTCATTTTTTTTTTTTCTTCAAAATCAAAAGATGAAGGATAAACTCCCAAAACAAAAGGCATTTTTCTTCCAAGGGCTCAGATAAATCATAATTCAAGGACAAAAGCATCAAGGGCGAGCAATCCCTCAAAAACCATCTGCAGAACAATTAGGCATTGTCAATAGCACAACGCATTTCTGAAGTGCAGGCTCTGAGAGCCTTGGAAGCCAGAAAGGGCCATGGTCACCTATTCATATGCCTCCCTTTACAAATGAGGAATGTGCAGTTCACAGGGGGGAAGGGACAGGGTCCTGACTCAAATACTTTCAGAGGCTAGGGAAATGAAGCAAGTTGGGTCAGATAAGAGATATTTTAGATAGGTCACAGGGAACATGTGACTTTCCCCTTTCGGAAAAACAAACAGGGCTAGCATCTTGACAAATAGCAAATAGCATGCCCTCAGTAATGGGACAAGAATGGGGACTGTGGCAAACTGGACATGTCCTGCCTCAAGGGAGGAACTGCTACCAAGCTCTATTGGTCACTGTCATGCAGGCACGTGAGCCTGAAGTTGCCGGGTTTTTTGTTATTTTAGTATGGATTTGTACTTGAAATGTCATAGTTGTTTTTTAATGGTAGCAATTAATTTGAATTGGTCACAGGCCAAACAGAGCCCTCCTGGAGTCTGGTTTCTGCCATGAATTTGTGGTATGCGCCCTCTGGACTAGGGTTTTGTGGGATGTACTGGCCTACACAGCCTCTCGGGGCCCTTTGAGAGCAGAAAGCTGAGATTGTCAGCACTTCCATGCTGCTGCCGCTCTCTAGGATCCCCACGGTTCCAGTCCAGTTCACATCACTCTGTCCACTTAGAAACTTCCCATAGGGGATGCCAGGACGGCTCAGCGGGTTGAGTGCTTGTCTTGCAGCCCTGGGGTCCAAGGATCAAATCCTGACCCCAGTCTGTGTGGACCCATATGCTGAATTGGGTGGGGTGTGCCCCCAGTTCAGTTCTCACTGGGGTAAGACCCCTATGTGGGAGGCCCCCAGCCAGTTCCTGCCCTGTGCAGCCCTGCACCCACTGGTGGAATGAAACTATGTAGAAAACTAATGACATGCAACCATAAAGACTGCTCTGGGCCCTCCCTCTCTGTCTCTGTCAAAAAACAATTATAAATAAATACATAAATACACACATACATACTTAGAAACCTCCCATAACTTCAGAGCATGTTAGAATAAAGCCCAAACTCTTCCACAGCCTTCAAGGCCCCACGCAGCCTGGCTCCTGCCCACCTCTCCCACCCACTCTGGCATTCCCACTGTGCCTAGAAGGTTCTGCCTGGGAAGCTCTCCCCTACTCCACATGGCTGGTCTCTTCTCCTAACTCAAGGCCCTGTGCAAAGGTTATCTCCTCCCAGAGGCCATCACGGAACACCCAGTCAAGGCGAACCCCTCCCTCCCTCTCTTCTCTCCCCACCACCCCACTCTTCTCCCTTTCTTCATCGCACTTACCACTGAGATGATCCTTTTAGTCACTGTGTTAACCTGGTTCCCTGGCAGTGTGTCCCCACTACCATGTAAGGTCCGTGAGCGTGGAGAAGCGCTCTCGTTATCTGAGCTTCAGGGACAGTGGCTACCTCACAGCAGACTCTTCACAAAATACCTGTTGAATGACTGCCTCTGCTTTGCAGGAGCCAGGACCCCTGACGACGGGCAACTCAAACTTCTGACTCCCACTCCTCATGAGACAAGTGTCACTTTTTTTTTAAGATTTATTTTATTGCGGGGGGGGGCAGGGGCTAGAGCAGCAACATGGTTTCATTCCACACAAATGAATGTTGGGCATAATATGGGGCTGGAACTGAACTGGGGGCCTCCCACACAAGAGGCGAGAACCTTCGCCACTGAGCCATCCCAGTGGCCACCAGTTGCACCAGTTTAGCATATGGGTTCCATGGGCCCAGCAAGAGTCAAACCCCAGACCTCCCAATTGTGAGGCAAGGGCTCAACCATGGAGCTATGCAGGCACCCCCCGAAACAAGTGTTTCTGAAGTTCCTTCCTGGATCAGCAGCCAGGTGCCTTTGGCCTTCACCTTGAGCTGACAGGCTGGTGTCTGCAGCCCCCAGAGGCTTGGTCAGGTCTGTGGCAACTCCTACAGCAAGATTACATCACACTTCCCACCCGTGTACAGCCAGCAATTGGTCTCTGCTCGGGTTCTCTCCTGACAAACCTCGCTAATGTCCTTGGCTTTGACTCTAGGCTTGCAGCCAGGAAATACGACTCCGGAGATGAGCTCTTAGGAACCCAAGGGTGTCCTCTCCCTTTAAATTAATCATTTCACACAAAGGCTCTGCATTTTATTTTCCCATCTCCATTCCCATAGTATCTGCTCCAAATCCCATATCCTTGGGGCTGGTACTTGGACACTAGTCCTTGACCCCTTATAAGGATTATCTTTGCTGATTTACATGTGGGGATGCTGCCCAGCTTTTGTTGAGAGACCGCATCAGAATCAGCTTTACGAATCCCATTTATGCATTTGCTGAAACAACGATGCCAAGGTCACTGGTCACAGGGACGCTGAGGGTCTACCATCAGAAATCCCTCCTGATGACTTATTCTGAGAGTTAAGTGCAAGAGCTGCCTCCAATTCTTTATGAAAATGAAAAAATGAAAGAAAAGGAGAAAAGAGGAGGGAAGGGGAGGGAAAGAAAGTAGAGCTAGCAAAAAGAAAGCAACCGACTTTGCCACTTTAGATATACTAGTCTGTCTTTTCTTTGCTAAAACAATCATTCACGTGTTCAACAAACATTTATCGAGTACCTAGTATAAATAAGGCAGTCTGTGACACTTGGGATGTATTAAAGATGCCTGCCCATGTAGACCCTGTATTCTAGAATACAGACTAAACAATGGAAATATTAAGTAAATTAATTTGCAATGTATAAATAAGTTTATTAAACTAGAATGTATTATAGAATCTTATATAAAACATATGTGAAATGTCTAGTTTAGAAATTATCCAACGTTAGAAGGTAAAATGTAGCATCATAAAGGAAAGATAAAGGGAGATTGGGACTACTGAAGGGAGCAGAAAGGCCAACTCCAGTATTAAGGTGAGTGGTCAGGTTCTTTGAAAAAGTGGCACTTGGGATGCTGGGATGGCTCAGTGCATTGAGCACTTGTCTTGCAGTCCCAGGGTCCAAGGATCAAATCCCAAACCGGGCTTGTGCGGACCCATATGCTGAACTAGGTGTGCCCCCAGTTCAGTTCTTGTCAGGGCCCATGTGGGAGGCCCCTGGCCCGGTTCCTGCCCTGCGCAGCCCTGCATCCACCTGTGGATTAAAACTATATCAAAAAACTAATGATGTACAACTATAGAGACTGCCCTGGGACCTTCCCCTTCTCCTTGTCAAAAAAATAATAATAAATCTTAAAAAAAAAAAAAATAGAAAGTGGTGCTTGAGCAAAGACTTGAAGGATGTGAGGGTGTTTGTTCTATGTAACTATTTCCCTTTCTTTTTGACATCCAAGATCAGAACCAAATTTGAGACTCAGCCCTCTAGAGGTCCCTGTGGTCTGCAAATTTGTGGGGTTTTGTCTATTAGAGAGGCAGAACAGGACATTGTTTAAGGACACGATCAATATCAAACTGGATTTAAATACTGGCTATACCCCTTACTACCTACATGACTTTGGGCATCGTATTTAATCTCTCTGAGCCTCAATTCCTTAGACCTCAAAATGGAGATAATAATAGCACCTCCCTTACAGGGCTCTTTTAAGGATTAAATGAAATAATGTACATAAATTCCTTTGCATAGAAGAACTCAGTAAAGATCAGCTGTAATTATTAAGCCTGGTCTTGTCTCTCAGTGTTTACTTACATTTTCCAGGGTCCTGATTCTCTATCTTTATTGATATTTTAACATTGTTTTATAGTGTCTGCTCCTAAGGTAAGCTACCTCAAATCTTTTGTGGATTGGGGTGGGTGATAAATAAGTAAATACATAAAAATCTGGATAGAGGAGGATTTTTCACTCAAGCAAAACATTTCATTACCAAGAGTGAATTGCAAGTGAGGCCAAAAGCAAAAGATTTTAACTCTAATCTCTAACAGCCCATCACAAAACACCAGCAAGACACTTTCTGGTTACCAGACCACCTCTTTCCCGAACCCCTCTTCCTCCATCAAGAGGGTAAATGAGTCACACAAAATGACCCAATAAGCCTAAATCCTCCCAACCTCACAACTACTTCATCGTCATGGGTTTCAGAGAACTCTCCTTCTTCCCCATCAGAGAAGAGAAAGGAACTTGGTGGGATTACTTTCCACGGTGATGGGGTTAGGGGAGAGGGGTGCTGACTCAGTGCAGTCACACGTAGCTTAGAATCTCATTACTGCCATTACCTAATGAGGGCTGTAGCCATTGGGAAGTCCCTGAACCTCTGGGCCGTTCCCTTGCTGATAACAATACCTCCCTCCTAAGGTGTCTGTGCCATGAAGGGAGAGAATGGAAGGAAGAAACGTGGATAGCTCCTGGGAAAGCACTCAATAAATGTTACTTTTCTTCCTTGCCCACGCCCCAGGGCAATACTCAGCAGACTATGGGAATCGGAAACTAGTCAGTAAGAAACATATAGGGCAGACGCAGGGTGAGAAGACTAGTTTAGGAATATCCCACGTTATAGAAACTCACTGCAAGAAGTAAGGGGAAAAGATCATTTTTGAGCCCCTTCTACTTTCTAGGTGTATCATCACACCTCTTCCTCGCCAAAATCCTTTGAGATAAGCATTGTTATCCACATCTGACAGCTGGAGCGGGGCTTGAACCCACAGCTAGGAATGTTTGGGAGGCAGCGCTGGTCCTCTGAAATGAACTTCATGAAGAGTAAGGACTGGCTTCCACCACAGGACATCACACGCATCACTGGGAAACCTGCGAGTTCTCGGCCCTTCCGTGCCATGCGCCTGTGACCCCCTCACTGAGTTCAGCAAGAACCTACGCTGGCTGACTCTCTACACCCCTCCCCTGCCCTGCATCAGCCCCCAAGTCTTCCCTGTTCAGGAATCCCTGCTCTTTATAAGCTTTGAAATTAGGTTAGATCTGAATTTGGAACACACCCCCCTCACATATCAACTGGCGGACCTTCAGTAAATCACTTATTCTTCCTGGTTCCTCATCTGAAAATAGGGGTTTAATGCCTACCTCCCAAAGTTGCCTTGAAGATGGAATAGAGCAGCGTACTGGAAACACAGAAAACAGTGCCTGGCACATCGCAGTCCCTCATTTACGGAGCTGCTGCCGTTACACGGACAACCACCTGGGAAAAAAGCGGCCTCGTGCTGAACCACAGAGATGGGGGTCTCAAGGAGGGAGAGCGTGTGCTGGTGTACCAGCTGACAGGTCTAGCCACACTTCCATACAGGCAAGCAGCACCCCCTGGTCATGTGACATTTATATGAGCCTTTCTCTTGCCCCACAGAGAACTACTTGGGGATAACAAGAATTCGCTGGGCTCTGTGCCCCTCCTAGAGACTAAGCAAGGCCCAGGCCGGGCTGCTCAATCGCTGCCCTTGGTCCACAAACATGCAGCGCTGATCCCTTCTGTTCTGGGAACTGGGGAGAGAAGAGGCCCAGCCCTACTCCCAAGTTCACAGTCCACTTGGGGGGAAAAACCAGGAACTGCTATTGCAGCAAACAGAAAGGCATGAGGGCCGAGTGTCCCTGGAAGATGAGGGAAGGTCCATGGAAGAGGTGTTTGAACTGGACCTTAAAACAGGTTGACATGAGGGATGGCATTCCAGGCTGAACGCACAGCATGAACAAAGGCTAGAGCTTGGAAAATACGGTTGGTTGGTTGGTTGTTTGTTTTATAGAACAGAGCAGCCCGGTGAGGCGGGAGGACTAGGACATCAGAGGACTGAGGTGAGAGCTAGCAGTAAAGAGCCAGTGAGGGCTTGGTCAAGGAACACAGACTAAAGAGCATGACTACCATGGAGAAAGTGCGGGGAGTGGGCCTACAATTTAAAATGGGATGGACACAGAAGGCCTCTTTGAGGTGACACATTTAAGAGGTTAAAGAGCAAGCCTGCGACTATCTGGAGGAAGTTTTCAGGCAGAGAAAATAGCAGAGCAAAGGACCTGAGGCCAGAGAGGTTGACACGTTGGTGATGCATTAAAAAGGCCAGTGTGACTGGAGTGGTAAGAAGCGAGGTTAGAAAGTTAAAAGGGAAGCCAGTTCATGAGAGGCCTTGCAGGCCGTTGGAGAGGCTTGACCTTGCACTTGGATGAAATGGGAGAGCAGTTGTAGGATTTCTAGTGAAGGAGCAACCTGATCTGACTTACTTTTTAAAAGGATCGCTCTGACTGCTGTGTAGAGAATCGGTTGCAAGCGGCCGAGGGTGGAAGCCGGGACACCGCTAAGGAGCTGTTGCGGGAAACCCAGGAGAAAGAGGAGCGTGGCTGGAACTACAGCGGTAGCTGTGTGTGTGGTGGTGCTCCTCAGTTTCCTCTTGTAAAAAGAAAGGTTAAGATCCCCACCCTGTGTGCAACCCAAAGCTTAAACAAACAACAACATGGGGACAATGTCAGGAACCTCCCGCCCACGGGGTGCCAGGCTGGAGAATGTGGAATTGTGCACATCCTTACGCGTGTGTCCGGGTCCTTGGTGACCACGAAAGCCATGACAGGTGCGCGCCCTGCGACGCGTCAGAGGGGCAAGACCCAGCAGAAGAATGCCTTGCTCCCCCGAGACTGAACAGGGAAGGGTGGGAAGAAGGGTGCCCACCCTGGAGCGGGGACCTGAGCACCTGGCACTGTGTGCGCCCTGGTACGCGACCATTCCGCCTGTGCAGGTGTGGACAGCGTGCGAGCATCATGCGGGGAACGCCACAGCACCCACTTCAACTGCACCCCTTTCTCACTTGCCCCTGCCCTCAGCTGTCTGACTGTCCGTCCCACACAGGGCTCGGAGCGCACGAGGCCGCCGGGATCCCTCCGATGGTCGCCGTAGCGGCGCGGCCCGGGCCCGGGGCTCCCAGGAGGAGAAAATCATGAATGAAATGGATGCGGTGCTTCCGTTCCCCCGCCCTCCCCGTCCAGGCAACCTCAGCGCGGGGGCGGTGCCTGCGGGGACTCCAAGCGGAGTTGGGGGAGGGGCGCCCTAGATCTGGGCCAGGAGCTAAGGGTCCGCGACCCGGCCCCACTCGGGCCGTGGGCGCTGCTGGGGCTCCCCGCCCCCCGCCAGCCCTGCGCAGTTCCTGGGGAGCGGCGCCAGCCCGCCCGGAGGCGGGGCGGAGCCGGGGCTGGGGGTGCCGGGCCCACCCGGCCGCTGCGCTGCGCTGCGAGGCCGCAGCCGAGGCGCATTTGTGGGGCGGTCCGGCGAAGGAGCGCGCACGGAGCGCAGGACAAAGCGCCCGGCGGACAGACCCACGGACGGACGCCTCGCGCACACACGCACCGAGCTGAGCGCGGCGCCCGTCACACACACGCACGCACACACTCGCGCGTGCACCCCCTCCCGCCAGCCCGCCGGCCCGCCGGCGCCCGGAGCCCGCTCTGGCCGGTAAGTGTGGCGTCACCGTCGGCGCCTTTGTGTGGGGAGCCGGAAGGCGGAGGGTACAGGGTCTCTCCCGGGGCGGCCTTGCAACCGAGACGCCCTCCAGCCCCCGGGGCCGCGCAGCCGGCGCCCGCCCCCGCCACGCCCCCATGGGGCTCCCGGCGCCCCCGGCTGGGGGAGGGGCTCCCCATCAGGAGAGGGGGCTGGGCGCTGGGGGGCAGGGTGGGATAGCAGCCACTCCCCTTGGAGCTCCTAAGCGATTCCAGGGAGGGGTCAGGGTAGTGGTCCCGGGTCCGAGGCTCAGAGACCCGGGCTGGTGCGCGGCTCTTGTCAGCATCAACGCTCCAGGGTCTGAAGGAGGGAGGGCAGAGATCGCCGCTAGCCTGTTGGTTTATAAATTGCGGCTGCCAGCCTTCCATTCGCTTCGCCTCCTCCGGACCTGGTCGCTTAAATCCCTCGCTTCCCCACCCCCCCAAATAAAAGCCCAGCACATTCCCTCCCCTAGCATGTCCCCCTTTCCAAGATGAGGCCCAGGCTCCTGCAAAACCTGGAGATTGCAGGGGTCAGAGCCCTGAGGGCTTACCTACCAAGGATCATGCAGCTTAGAGGGTCAGGACCGCATGCACCTTTGGAACTCATTTAACCCCTTCATTTTACAGATGGGGAAACCGAGGCCCAGTGAGGTGGTTTGACCAAGGTCACCAGAGTCAGTAGCAATGCCTGCATTAGAGCCGAAGGTCCCCTGCTTTCATTCTCATCACCCCCCCACACACACACACACACACACACACACACACACACAGGATTCCCATTGAAGCCTCAGAACCCCAAAATTCATCACAGTGTACCTGGAAAGCCTCTGTAATTCCAGCCCCGCCCCCACTTGGAGCAGCAGGTGCCATTCATTTGCTACCATCCCTACTGTAAAAAAAGGGGTGGGGGGATAGCTTTTAATTTGCCTCATTAGGCCTCAGCGGAGAGTTCGCTTATGCAAGCACTCCAGGTTTGGATTTAGTCTGGGAGAATGAATCAGTCCTGGATAGGTCGGATTCCAGAGTGTTATCCAGGTTCCCCCAGGAGTCATTGAGCCTGGGCCCCCAATTGGAGCAGGGGATGTGGCATTCAAGGGGTCATCCCTTCCCCTGCGTTGGCAGGACTGCATGCCTTCCCAGTCACTCTTCCCTCTGTAGAGGCCTGCATCATCTAACCCAGCCAGGCCCCTTTCCTCATCCCCAAGTCCTTCGTGGCAGGCCTCTTCCTCCTTGATGTTTGTTGAATGTGGTTGTTGGCGTTGCTGACAAAGCTGCTGGAGGCTCAGGGAGCAGCTCAGGGCAAGGCTCCCTCAAGTGCGGCTGGGGGTCCCCAGAGCTGGCAGAGGGGGGCTGCCCCGGGAGGTATGTTGAAAGAGTGCAAGCTGGGTGGTGAATGCACAGTCAGTCACCTTTGAGGAGATGCCGTTGGATGGATTAGTTGGCAGGGTGGGCAGTGTTCGGTCTCCAGGGGCCTGCGTCTCTTATCTCAGGAGCTTCCTTCTTGAGTGGTGTGAGCCGCCTGGCATGAAGCAGAGCCAGGGTGACCAGAAGCACCCTGCACAGACTTCCTAGTGCGATGTGGCCCCTGGGTTTTTGCAATGCAGTGTCTCCCAGCCTGGGAATGAAGAGGTCTGGGTCCCAGGCCCCATCTCCTCCTCACTGGCTGGACAGTTTCAGTAAATGCTCATAACCTCTTGGGTCTCAGTTTCTTCATCTGAAAAATCAGATCATCATTTTGAAGAGTTTCAGGATAGCTTTCAAGTCTCAGTTGTTGGGGTGAGGGGGTGGGAAGGGGAGATCTTATTTCTGATTGCTACGGGCCTGGTTTTCTTCTATGACTCTGTGAAAGAATAAGAGGGATAATTTCCGAAGGGTATTCAGCACAATGCCTGGGACACAGAAAAAGCTCAGGAATCAGGAGCCATAACATTATACCATTACAGCCCCAGCTTTACGGCTACACCCTCATGTCTTTCCTTTTTCAGATTGCCAAAGGACATGAGATCTTAGGGCCTCAAACTCCCTCTCCCCTAAAACCCCACCTCCACTGACCTGTTCCTGGATTTACGGTGCAGCCAGCATAAGACATCCATGCAAACTCCCTGGGAGAAGTGGCACTTTTGTTTATCACTTATTTCACACGTACGCGTGATTGAATTTATTAATTTATATTGTGTCAAAACTTTTCTTATACTCTGTCACTTATACTTAATCCTCATAACTTACCCATGATATCGAGTGTTACTGTTGCCATTTTCTATCTGGGGCAGCTAATTTGTCTGTCTACAGGGGCATACTTTAGAAGTCTCAGGGCCAGGGAGCTGTCCCGTTAGCTCAGATCATCTGACTCCAGATTAGGGACTCTTCCGTGCCACAGTGCCTGTCCTTTCCCACGACCTGCCCTAAAGGAGTTGGACAACCCCTTGGAAAGAGTGGAGAAGGGGGGTTTTATTCTTCTAGAAGGTCAGGAAAGGCTTCTTGGAGAAGCTAGGTAGCATTTGAGCTGAGTCTAAATGATGTGTACAAGAGAAGAAAGGAAGGGAAATATTGCAGGTAGTGGAAATGGCATGAGCACTTCTCGGGCATGTGTAGAAACCGAAAAGCAACTCATTCCAACTGGTGCAAAAGGCATAAAATAGGAGCAGTGAGAAGGAAGGCCGAGTAGGAGGGTGAAAGCAGTTGCTGGGGGCATTGAGTGCCAAGCCAAGAGGTGGGTCTTTAGTTTTGAATAGGGGAGAGACATGAGCAAACCTGGCCATTAGGAAACTCCCTCTGGGCACCCAGTGGAGAACAGATAGGAGGTAGAGGGCCTGCTGACAGGGAGCCCAGGTGGGAAGCAATGACGGTAGTCTAGATGAGGGAGAATGATGGTCTGGACCAGGGGTAGTTTGTGAGATTGAAGAGAAAAACGAGTTGATGCGGGAGGCTATAGTGTCACCAAAATTGGCAGCTGATTGGATGTGGGTGCTAGAGAGAGGGAGGAGTGAGAAGTGATGGAAAGGTTTTGAGCCTGAGTAACTAAGGGTGCCATTTGCAGGAGCCCAACAGGGAAGCGGTGGGGAGGCCTAAGAGTGGGGGCCATGGATCTGATAGGGAACCATAAAAACTCCTGCAAAGCTGCCTCACTGAGCACCCCAAACTGTCAAGAGCTGGTTCCTTCACTCATTCATTCTTTTGTTCTCCGAATACATAAAACATCTGTTACACGCCAGGTTGTCCTGGGCTCTAGGGATCCATCGCTGGAAAAAATGAACCTCCTGCCCAAGCTCTACCAGAAAAATGAAATATAAGCACAGATGTAACCTTTCAAGGGAGTGAGCAAGGCTCTGGAGAAAAATTAATCAGGGTGAGGAGTGACTGGGGGCAAGAGTGGAGGAAGAGATTTGCCTTTAAATAGAATTGTCTTTAAGGAGGTGATATTTGAACAAAGACCTGAATGAGGTGAGGAGGAGACCTGGGGGAGTGAAAAAGCATTCTAGGAAGAAGGGACCTCAAGTGCAAAGGTACTGGGGTCAGAATAGCTTGGTGCTTTCAGGGCACAAGTGTGTCTGTCAGAGACGAAGGGGGGTAAGGAAAAAGGTAGGAGAGATTGGCAGGGCCAGATCATCTAGGTGCCTGAGGAAAAGAAATCAGTGTTGGGAAGCCGGGATGGCTCAGTGGGTTAAGCGCTCACTTTGCAGCGCCAGGGACCGAGGATCGAATCCCAGCCCCAGCCCGTGCGGACCCATGTGCTGAACTGGGGAGTGCCCCCAGTTCAGTTCTCTCTCTGTCTCTGTATCCATATCTCTCTCTCTCTCTCTCTCTCTCTCTCTCTCTCTCTCTCTCTCTCTCTCTCTGTCTGTCAAAAACAATTAAAAAAATTTTTTTTTAATTAAAAAAAGAAAAAGAAATCAGTGTTGAGTCCAAAGAGAATCTGAGGTCTTGTATCCTTTGTGCCTTGCAAACCAGGCCTAACACTCAGCAGTGGTTCCCTAAATAACTGCTGAATAAGTGAATGTTGGAAATGACCATTTATGTGTGAAACTTAATATGTTGGACTTAATCTGAACCACTAAATAAAGATAGTATGGCATAATAAGGTATAATGTAATCAAAATGATAGAGCTCAGATGATTTGAATGTCTTGCCATTTAAATATGAAAATTTGAATCAAATCTGTATATTTTATTCAGTATGTTTTGATACTATAAACACTGCTGTTGATTAAGACTAAGTAGTAAAGCATACCTGAAGGGACTGTAAAACCAGTGAGGTGGTGACATTTGTGGTCTTCCCTCACCCCTCTTCCGGTGCCAGTATACAACCTCTGACCTCATTTCAAGTTTTCCCTTTGGCAACTCCTGTGCTCTTGGCCACTTCTCTAGCACAAAGGCCCATATTTGCAGAACAGGAAATTATCATCATCTCCAATAAATGGATAGATTCCCCCAAAATGCAGAGAGGGCAGTGGGAAGAGAAAAATTATTTATAGAAGTATAAATTCAAAAGTCACCTAATTCATTGTTTAAATAGATCTAAAGGGTGTCCCAAAATTCACTCAAGAAGTAATTTTGATAGAAAACACAGGTTTATAATTTAAAATTGTATATTTTCATCGTTCAACAATGAAAATGCGTTGTTCTTTCGTGTAGCACTCCATTTTTAATAACCCTGAACTGTCAGCTGTCACGCTGTCTTCTTTTTTCGTTGGCAACACTTTACCACACAAATGACGCAAAACTCAAATCTTGCGTGAATTTTGGGACACCCTTTATAAGTGGGAATGGAAAATCTTCAGAAGAGGCTAATCATTTAAAGCTTTTGTCTCCATTAAATTGAACAAAGAGTGCTATTGAACATTTCAAAATATATGGCACCTTTACCAAAAATTTAACCAAAACTTTACCAGCTCACCAAGAAATATATATGAACCAGTGTTCTTACTGGTGTGGCTCAACACAACTGTCTGTGTAGAAGTACCCCTGTTCAGTTCTAAGCTTGCTCATGATTAAGTGACCTGGGGTGAGGTCCTTCCCTTCTTCCAAACTCAGTGTCCCCATCTCTTGGCGGGGGTAGGGCTTAGGTTTCTGGGTCTCTGAAGCACTAAGCTCTGTGGTCTGTCTTATACTCAGCCACTCATTATTGTCCTTCTGGAGGACAGTGACCACTGCCACACAGTGGGGAGTGTGGCTCCCCGTGACACTCAGATGGTTTTGTGGATGGGATATCGCAGAGATGAGCTGCTCCCATCAGCAGACAGGGCCAGATAGTAGGCTGGCCTTTGTGAAGGCACGAGTTGACATGTGGCCTCAGTCTTCTTAGACCCAGAGACTCTTTAGGCACCCTGGTCCACATTCCATTGGATTCTACCTGTCTTGTCACCTCTAAAAACTGGAAACTGAGGTCAGACCCCAAAAGAGAAAAATTAAAAACCCTGTTAGTTTGTAAACACTGCCATCACTAAAAATCTTTCTTACTCTAAACCGTGTCATTATGGAAAATAAGATGCCCCCTCTTTCTTCACCTCGGTCTCCATCTTTTCTGCATGTGGTAAGATGGGAAGCGAGCACATGGCCACCAGTATCCAGCATAGCTGTGAAATTCCCAGACTCTCAGACCAAAGAAAGCTTTTCTCACGGAACTGTGGCACAGGGAACAAAAGCCACCCTCCTTCCTACTGCAATTGACCAAATACAAGCTCTAAGAGTGACAGTGGAGGTCATATGTCTACCTTCTGCGTCACTTCACTGCCCTGAGATGCCTGGACCCTGTGAGCTCCCATCACTGCCAAAGTTCTTTCTTCCAAACACTCCAATGTAACCAGTTCTCTCTGCTCTTTAAACACCTTGTAGCTCCTATGGCCTTCACAGTTCTTCTCAACAGGGACCCTCATGGCCTTTGGATAGGAGAGTAGTTCTTTGTTGTGAAAGCATTCCTGGCCCCATCCCCCAAACATTGGCCAGTAACCCCCTTCAGTCATTGTGACAACCAAAAACATGCTCACACATATTTTAAAGATATAGTGGATGCACAAGGAAATGTACAGACCATAGGTGTTTCATTAAGTCCTGACAATCTGTATGAACACATGTAGCTCTCACCAGGATTGAGATGTGGAACATTTCCATGGACGCTGAAAGCTCTCTTTCTGCTTTCCACTCAGTACCTGCCCTCAGAGGTAACTGTTCCTGTTCTTGTCATCGTAGCTGAGTTTTGTCTGTTCCTGGTCTTCATATAAACGGAATCATAGCATGTGGTCTTGTGTTATAGAGTAGTTTTTTTTGTTTGTTTTTTTGTTTTTTTGTTTTTTTTTTATCTTTTCACATTTATAGAGAGAAATTATCTTTTTGTCTTCAGTGCATAGTTATTTCTATTTTACTTTTTGACAGATAGAGAGAGAGACAGAGACAGAGACAGCTAGAGAACCAAACTGTGGGAACTCCCCAGTTCAGCACGTGGGTCCTGCCTGGGCCGGAGCCGGGATTCAATCCTCGGTCCTCATGGCCTCAAAGCGAGCGCTCAACCCGCTGAGCCGTCCCGGCTTTCCCCTATAGAGTAGTTTTTGAGATCCATCCTTGTGCCCCCACATTCCCTGACACACAGAGACTCCTAATTACCAAGTAGCGTGGTGATTCCAGTCCTGTCTAGACCATCGTTCCTTCTCTCCTAGACTCACTCCCACTGAG
>PVKE010034378.1:0-17429 GCA_004027555.1 Craseonycteris thonglongyai
ATGTTTTCAAGGCTCATGTTGTAGCATGTATCAGTATTTCATTTTGTATTGTACTTGATTTCATCACCAAATAGTATTCCATTGTGTGAACATAGCACATTTTATTTGTCTATTCATTAGTTGAGGGACATTTAGGTTGTATGCACTTTTTAGTTATGAATAATACTGTTATGAATATTTGTGTAGATAATTGGGTTTTGAAGCTCATTTATTTCTTATTGTTCATAGTCTGAAAAACAATTCCTAATCTCTTTTAGTTTCTTCTCAGTTATCTTAAAGGAACAGGAATTAATTATTTTCTTTCCATGGGAAGGGGAGAAGAAACTGACTTAGTGACTTCTCTTTTAGACCCCAGTCTTCTAGCATTTCTACCAAGTTCCTTGGGTGACCTTGTAATGGGAGCCCTTTGAAGGGACTTGTTCTAGAATAGATGTATATCTTATAAATCTATGAATGCATCTCCAGGAGAACCTCAAAGAAGTGTCAAAGAACAACAAATGCTTTAAATTATACAGATGATTCTTATTCGTTGACATCTTTGCATTCTTTATTTATTTTTTTTTTTGCTTTATTTTTATTTTATTTTTTTTTTTTATCTTTTCACATTTATAGAGAGAAATTATCTTTTTGTCTTCAGTGCATATTTATTTCTATTTTAATTTTTGACAGATAGAGAGACAGAGACAGAGACAGTTAGAGAACCGAACTGTGGGAACTCCCCAGTTCAGCACGATTCTAATTAAGACTAAAATTAAGGGAAGCCAGGTTGGCTCAGAGGGTTAAGCACTTGCTTTGCAGCTCCGGGGACCAAGGATTAGGTCTCAGCCTGGCCTGTGCTGACCCATGTGCTGAACTGGGGAATGCTTCTCAGGCGGGAGGCCCCCAGTTCGGTTCTTACCCCCTGGTTTGGTCCCTGGCTTGAGGGGGCCCAGTTTCCACGCTGCGCGGCCCCCTCCCACCTGTGTGGATCAAAACCATGTGGAAAACTGATGACATACAACTATGGAGACTGCTCTGGCCACCACCCCCACCCCTTCTCTCTGTCTCTCTCCGTCTCTGTAAAAAAAACAATAGGGTAAATCTTAAAAAAAAAAAAAGACTAAAATTAGATTCACTCTTTCTATCTAAACACCTCCTATCTGGTGCACATTTTGGGGTTCCAGAAGATGACTCAGCATTTTCTTTTTAAAAAACTTGCCTTTCTGTTAGGAGAAAGGGTTTTTATGGTTAATTTAGAAATGATCTGAAGAAGAAAAAAGTGTGGATTTAACCACAAAAATATTTTTTTAATTCTAAATTAGAAAATGAAGACTACAAAGGTTCACTTTGCTCTGATGTTTTTCCCTTGAAGATTTCCACAGACCAGCAATGTAATTATTAGATCTGTTACCGTGTTTTCTGTGTGGCACTGCCATGGTGTGTCTTTGTGTCATTCCACAAACAGCACAGCCTGATGGCTGCCAGCAAAGTATACTGTTTAAAATCAAGAAATAAGCCCTGGGCAATGAATATTATTGCACTGCTCAGACACTTCCTAGAGAAGGGTGGATGCTAATAGTATTTTTTAAAACTTGCTTAGACCAGATTGACAACTTGTTATTGTATTTTTATGGTAAGGGCATGAATGTTTGAAAAAAAGGTTAAACATTCTTTAAAAAAAAATTTAAACATGTTTCTAACCTGGAACCTATATAATTTTTACCAACCAATGTCACCCCAATAAATGTAACAATTAATTTAAAAAAAAAGAATTACAAATTAGTAGGGATAAATGAAATACTCATCTGGTGCTGTGATTACTGACCATCCCCATGAAAATAGGAAAATTACGTATCTTATATCATACACAGAGTTCCAACTTGATCAAAGACTTGCATACCCCAAACTACTTATTCCAGGGACCTGACCCTGGCCCCCTCAGCTAAAGGCCCTCAGGCCACTCTAGAGATAGAACCCTGGCTTGGCTGACTGGGTAGTATAGTACCTGAGAGGAACATGGCCGGCTTCCAGGCCTCCTGATCCTGCCCTGCCCTGCCCATATTCCACAGTTCTCTCCCTCTGCCTTCACCTGGCACATGCCCAGGCCTAGGTGGCAACCAGGGGCAACTGAGATTACTCTGAAGCAACTCAATCTCAGTCAGATAAGCTTTCTACAAAGAAACCCCAGAATTCAGGCTGGAGGTTGTCTCACCCATTCTCCTTTTATTGACTATCTATCACCCATCCAAAGACAGCTGTGAGAATATTAAGCTTAAATGTACTGAACATTCCGTGTGATCCTCCAAACAATGAGGTAGATACTATTATAACCTCTGTTCTACTGATTAGCAACCTGAGATTTAGAAAGGTAAAGACACTTGCCCAAAGTTGAATGTGCATCTCAGGCCAGTCAGAAACCCAAGATGATGTTCTTGGCTGAAGCTCTGGCTGTCCCAGGCAGCTATTATGTGTGACAAGGAGGTGGTGGGGGCCAGGCAAGCCTCAGATGGTGGCTGGCCTGAATGCCAGGCTAAAGGTTTGGCCTGCTCCTGGCTGCCCCGGTCAGACCCCAGAGGGCAGAAACGATCAGAACCTTATCTCCAGGAGATACTAAGTGCAGTAGAGCTGGGTGAGGCATTATGGGGAGGCTGTAAGGGTCCACATGTCAGAGATCACCCTCTACCTAGGTTCCTTTAGAGGGGAATAGAAACCATGTTCGTCTGAGGTCATGCTGCCTAATGGTCTAGCTGTTCCCCAGGGGGAGCTGATGAGAAAAAGTGCTGAGTCATCTCCGTGGAGAGAGAAGGAAGGAAGGAGGAAAGAAGAAAAGGAAGAAGGGGAGGGAGAGAGTCAAGGAAATAGGTCCTTTTGGATCACAATCCTCAACCACAACCCTCAATTTCCCAGGCTGTCAGTTAAGCTGAGGGAGTGGTGAGTGTCAATTCCTGATAGGGGAGCAGAGGGATCATATTATATTCAGGAGAAGAAAAGTTGTGTTTAGAACAGTAGCTCTCAATCTTGGCTGCACACTGGAATCACCTGGGGAGCATTAGGAAGGTCTGATGCCTTTGACGCAGCCCCATTCCCTGTGCTTGCCCACATCGGCCTCCTGCTCCCCTGGCCTTCATGGGGTTGCAGTGAGGATCCCGAGAGCATGGTAACGCTCTGTGCACATTGTCAGGTTGGTGCGTGGCTGAGGGGTGGTTTTCATTGTTATGCTGGTCAGTGCTCAAAGTGAGTTGGGGGAGGTAGGGACCAGGTTGAAGACAGTGGTAAATAACCTTTGGGCTCCCCACCTAGCAGCGGCTACTGCAACCCAGCCACAAGAGGTGTCAAATGTGTTGTCCAGAAGGGCATCAATATGGCATTTTCAATATATTTTGCAGGCCAGTCAACCTTTCCTCACTGATTCTTCCCCATACCCCTGCTATAACAACTTTAATATCTCTTTAATATCCACTCAACAAACAATTACGTATTAAGTGCATACTGTGTGCTGGGTACTGGGGGAGCAGAGGGGACCCTAACATGGAACTTCCCCTGAAGGTTTATGGAACTGTGGGTAACAAACGAGGCAGTGTGGTGGATAGACATTGCCAGTAGTCTCTCAACTTCTGCACAACTCAGCACCTGCGGACCCCTCAAGGTAGCCCATTTTTTCATTCATGCCCCTAATCAGGGGTTCACTGAGTATTGGTATCTCATCTTTTTTTTTTTAAGATTTATTTTTATTGATTTTTGACAGAAAGAGAGACAGACAGGGAGAGACAGAGAAAATGGGGAGGGCCCAGAGCAGTTTTTATAGTTGACAGCATTAGTTTTCCATATAGTTTCACTCCACAGGTGGGTGCGGGGCTCTGCATGGCAGGAACTGGGCCGGGAGCCTCCCGCATAGGTCCCGGCAAGAACTGAACTGGGGGCACAACCCAGTTCAGCATGTGGGTCCATCTGGGTCGGAGCCGGGATTCGATCCCTGGTCTCCAGGGCTGCAAAGCGAGCGTTTAACCAGCTGAGCCATCCCAGCTTCCCCTGGTATCTCATCTTGACACTCCAGCTTCCTGACATGCTCCTTCCCTTGCAGTTTCTGCTTTACACTTCACCCCTTGGATGTTTGCTTCTTCAAGCCACGCCCTTCAATTTTACCATAATCAGATTGTCTCTTGCTCCCTTTTATGGGAGCTTTGCCAGGCTAATCTCACTTAGAATTACTCTATGAGCCCTCTCAATACATCCCAGTCTAGCCCCACTGCTCCAAGTATATCAGGTTAATCCCACTTGTCCCTTCTCAGCTTAATTCCATGCAGTTTGTCACTGGCTAGACCCCTAAATATGTTTCAGTCGAACTTAACCAAGACTTTCCCACTTACCTGGGCTTTTCCCAGTATACAACTTAGGAATCCTTCTGTTTCAAGTAATCAAAACAAAACAAAACACAAACAAACAACTCAAATGAAATTTAAGCAATAAAGTGGATTGGCTCACATAATGACAAGATCCAAAGGCACTGCTAGTTCCAGGTGAAGCTTGATCCAAGAGTTCAAACAATCTGACTAGTATCCAGTTTCTCTTTGTATATTTCTCAGTTCTGTTCCTTTGGCATTGAGGACCTTCTTGTGGGGCTCTGCCCACATTGACTACTCCTGAGAGCACATACTTCCAAGTTCAAATCCAATATCAGAGAGTCTGTTTAAAAAGAGCTTAAATTAAACACCAAAACTGAGTTTTATTATGCCCTGATTGACTGACTTTGGTCATGTGCCTATCCTTGAAACAGTCAATCACTGTGGGCAAGGTAAATGCAGACTGTCTTAAAGAATATAAGGGGAAGCTGGGATGGCTCAGCGAGTTAAGCGCTCGCTTTGCAGTCCCAGAGCCTGAGGATCAAATCCCGGCCCCGACCCAGGCAGACCCATATGCTGAACTGGGGTGTGCCCCCAGTTCAGTTCTTGCTGGGGCCTATGCAGGAGGCTCCTGGCCCAGTTCCTGCCCTGCGCAGCCCCATGCCCACCTGTGGAGTGAAACTATATGGAAAACTAATGCTGTCAAATATGGAGACTGCTCTGGGCCTTCCTTCTTCTCTCTGTCTGTCTATGTCTGTCTGTCTGTCTGTTTCTCTCTGTCAAAAAACAATAAAAATAAATCTTAAAAAAACAAACAAACAAAAAACTATGTTTCTAAAAAAAAAAAAAGAAAAGAACTATAAGCCCATGCTGAAGTTGATGGTGAATTGAATCCCACTACACCCCCAAACCAATACCAGTACCAAATTCATGGTACTGGTTACAAGGGTGAAGCAGGGAATGGATGCTGGGAGTCATTCAACCACTGTCCCCACTTACTACCTCTAGGTTAGCCCAACTCACTTCCCAGGTGAATCCTGGATGGTCCTTGCCAGGAGCCAAGGCTCCTTCATCACGTGGGAGCTTCCATCACGTGGGAGCTTCCTCAGGCTTTCCCCAAACTCTCTATTACACCATCAGGCTGAGAGCACACTGATAAATGAATTCACCATATACTATAGTAGCCTGCAGATCGCTCTTCATGCTCCCTTACTCTCTGACCTGATGACTTGCATTTTAAATGAGGTACTCCATGTTTTGATCTAATAAAATGAAATACAAATGCAGAATTTCAGGGGCTCTCTTGGGTTTTCTTTTATTGCACTCCCATCGTGCCTTCTCTCTCTATGAGTAGGACTGGATAGGGTACCTCTCCAGTGGAGGCTCTGAGCTCTGAGATCGAAGTTTCAGGTCCACCTGTTTGCTGGTTTGCCCCCTGCCACCTCCATGCCAGGTCCCACTTTTGCTCTTCTCTGCTCTTCTGGGAGGCTGACTCGTGTGAGCTGACTCCCCCAGGCTCCTTTGTCATCTCACTTCTGGTTGGGTCTGACTGAGAGGAGATACCACCAGGAGATTGGAGGGTGGGAGACAAAAGAAGTTGGGACATTTCTTCTCTCCCCTTTCCCTGTTGTAGCATCATCTCAGCAATAGCTTTCTCCACCAGGGTCAGGAATGCTATTTCCTCTGCCTTGTTCCTTTGCCTAGAGATGTCGATGGGTTTCCTGCTGTTGCTAGTCTCTAGAAGCCACATTGTGCCTTGTTTGTTCCCTTAACTCTGCTTACCCCTCTGAGAGGAGCCCTGCATCCATGTCTTTGCAATATCTGCAATATCTGCAGTGAATTCTGCTTTCTATGGGACCATGATGGGGGAGAAATGGCAGACTTGCCCTAGGCATGGCTGGAGCCTGGACCAACCTTGTTCTTCACTAGAATGCTGGGCTGGGGGATGGAGAGTTGCAACTGCCTTACTGTGAGGCTTTGGACAATTCTCTGGCCCTCTGTGGGCCCAAGTGGCTTGCTCCATTAATCTAAAAGGGATTGCATTCGATGATCTCTCCTCATCACCCTGAAAGTAGTGTCCTATGTTCCTAAGTGTCAAGTTTGTACTAGGGTCTTGGAGTGGACTTGGCCCTTCTCTGACCTAGGATCTCCTTTCCGAGGCTAGAACCTTGCCCCTGAACTTGCCTCACGAGAAAGGACTGAAAGCGTCATGGGCCTGACATGAATGCAAGCCCTCTCAGGGGTCCATATTAAAAGAGTCAGTGGAAAGCATAGGCAAGCTGAGCCTCAGTTTCGTTATCTGGAAAATGGGTACCAGTATAAAGAATGAGTGCCTATGACCACCTTGTTTGCCTTAAATGAGATAGTGTGTAGCAAGCGCCTGAAAAATAGTAGAAGTTTATATAAAAAGGTAGTCATTATGCTTATACCAAGAATTAATTGCCTTCTGTTTACTCCTCCGAGGAACCAAGGCAAGCTACTCATTACCTTTGGTTTCTTTGAATCTCACGATCACATGGGTTCTCTCCAGACGAGTTTTGAAACTAGTCAGCCAGCTGTCTCTGTTGTTTGTGACATTTGTGGCTGCTGTCCCTATGAAGCTCAGCCCACACTGGGCTGCTGCTGGCTGCAAGGCTTGGCTCAGGGAGGGGCCTGGTAGGGTGCTTGGGTACAGAATATAAGAGAACCCAGAGGCAGCAAGAAGAGGGAGCCTGCTTCTGCAGCCATGGGGCCCGCCTTGTTTTCATTGAGCCTCTCCTGCCTGGGCCTGTGGGCTTCTGGACTGATCTTGGTCTTAGGTTTCCTCAAGCTTATTCGTCTGCTGGTGTGGAGGCAGTTACTAGCCAGGGCTCTGGACAGCTTCCCCGGGCCACCCACCCATTGGTTCTGCAGCATGCCCTCCAGCCCAATCCCTAGGGAGCCATGGAGGGAGATTCTATTGAGCAGGAGATTATATCCTAATTAGCATATTGGAACTAAGAGTCTGAATTTGAAAACCTCCCCAAGTGTTTTGTTGTGCAGCTGGATTTGGGAGCCCAGGTATAGATGCCAGAGATTAAGGATCAGGTAGAGGCATAATTACTTCTTCTCCCACCAGATCTTCCCTCACTCTTACCTTCTGAGCTGGACAGAGTGAGGGCACTTTAAAGTTGGAGCCCAAGCAGGCCACAGACTCCCGCTATCCTTCTGAGGTTCAAGGTTCAGACAAAGCAATAACATTGGGGGAAACCCCTGGACAGCCTGTTAAAATTAGACAATGTCATTCAAAGTTTAACCAGCATCCTCTTTGTTCTGTGCAGTGTAAGGATTTCAATTTTTAAGGCAGACAATAAAGATGAGTGAAGGCAGAGATGAGTGCTGTCACCTGAGAGACCTCCCAGGGCATCTGTGGGTTGGTGCACCCAAAGGTGGGGCTCTCCCAGCCACGCCTACGGACTCGCTGAGGCATCTTCCTGGGTTCGGATCCTGACTTGCCCTCCCCAATTACCTCAGGGTGGGGGAGACCACCTTAGTACCCATTGTCACAAATACCTCTTACGTCCAGACCTTCACAGAGATCTAGACCAGAGATTTCTGAACACAGGGCAAGGAACTCCTGCCTTGGAATCAACTGGGAGAAGTAGATTCCTTGGCACCCAGCCCCTTAATATCCTAATTAACATATTGGAACTAAGAGTCTGAATTTGAAAACCTTCCCAAGTGTTTTTCTTTGCAGCTGGGTTTGGGAGCCCAGGTATAGATGCCAGAGATTAAGGATCAAATAGAGACATAATTACTTCTTCTCTCTCCTGAGCACTTTCTTCCATTCTCAGTTTTGGGAATAGCCTTTCCTCTATGATTGATGCTGGAAATGAGCTTGACCTTCAGGTAAGGATTGCCCATGCTTATTCTTTTCTTTTTTTTAAAGATGTATTTTATTGCTGGAGAGAAAAAGATAGAGAGAAAGAAGGAGGACCCAGAGCTGTCTCTACAGTTGCATATCACTAGCTGTGACATGGTTTCATTTCATACAGGTGGATGTGGGGCTGTGAGGGGCAGGAACTCAACTGGGGGCCTCCTGCATGGGAGGGAAAAACCCTCACCCCCATGCCATCCTGCAGTTACCAGTTGCACCGCAGCTCAGCGTACATGGTTTTTACATGGGCTGGGGCCAGGAATCGAACCTTGGACCCAGAGACTGCAAGGCAAGTGCTCAATTGCTGAGCCATCCTGGCATCCCCAACCCACGCTTATTCTTTAAAAATTTTTTTTATTGTTTTTGAGAGAGAGGGATATATATATATATATATATATATATATATATATATATATATATATATATAGAGAGAGAGAGAGAGAGAGAGAGAGAGAGAGAGAGAGAGAGAGAGATACAGAGATGGAGAGAGAACTGAACTGGGGGCACTCCCCAGCTCAGCACATGGGTCCGCACGGGCTGGGGCTGGGATTCAATCCTCGGTCCCTGGGGCTGCAAAGTGAGCACTTAACCCACTGAGCCATCCTGGCTTCCCCCATGCTTATTCTTTATGCTATAAATAATGAGCATCTCAGGTTGGCTTAGTAATCTACGTGCATCCTGGAGACATGCAGGAAAGGAAAGGATGCACTGGGGAGATGAATTGGACCCAGACCCTGCTGCCAAGAAGCTTACTATCTAGAGGGAAAAACAGACACCAAAGCCTTGTCTGCCCCAGGTCAGGTTGGGTCCCTAACCAGGAGTTTGCATCAACCCCATGTTCTGTATCTGAGCACTTGTCTCATTGGGTTGTCATCTTCTGTTTACTTGTTCATCTTCTCCACTAGAATATGACTCCTTGGGGGAAGCTGGGATGGCTCAGTGGGTTGAATGCTCGCTTTGCAGCGCCAGGGACCGGGGATCGAGTCCAGGCCCCGGCCTGTGTGGAACCGTGTGCTGAATTCGGAGCTTCCCCAGTTCAGTTCTCTCTGTCTCTGTCTGTCTGTCTCTCTCTCTCTCTGTCAAAAAAATAAAAATAAAAATAAAAAAAAATAAAAAAAATAAAATAAAATAGAATATGACTCCTAGAGGATGGAAATCTGGTCCAAATCCTCCCTGTACCTTCAGGGGTCCAGCACAGCCTGCCACAGAGTTGGCATCACTGAATGAAAAAACAGTGCATGTTGGAGAGGAGGGAGGGGTATCAATAAAGGAGAGAGAGTGACAGAGAGGACAAGTAGCGGCACCAGGAGGGGTTTGGACGAGGCTTTGCTAAATACAGAAAGAGATCATGGGAAGGTTGAAGTCTGATCCTAATGGTGGCATGAAAGGTATTTGGGAGCCATTCAATCCCTTTTCTCTTGCATCTCCTCCACTTCCTCTTGCTTCCATCGAAGCTGCTTTGGGCTTCTCTAGGACAGGGACCTTGCTCCCCCATCCCTGTGTCAGAGCTGACTGCTTCCCCCCACCCCAAGCCCCACTACAGCCCACTTTGGAAGTGTATAAAGAGCCTGGAACATGGCTTAGCTCTGGGTCTGGGCTCTAACACAAGTATGTGAAAGGCCTTGACAGGGGAAGGGTGGTTGCTCTCCAGCACTACAAAGGTTTCCTGGGGAACCATGGCAGGCCCAACATCTTTGCATTCCCCAGAGCTTGGCAGATCTGCTCTGGTCAAAGCCACAGCCGCTGAGCCTGAGAAATAGGGAGGGCAGGCTAGGAATTATTTTGCTTAATTTAAAGATGAGAAAATTGAGGCTCAGAAAGGGTAAGACGTTTGCCTATGTCCATGTGGTAGCTCAGGAGCAGAGTCAAGGCTGGGCCCAGGACCCCTGACTTTGCATTTAGGATGTGCTCAGGTCCTATAAAGTGACCACAAGTTTGATTCTTAGGCTGAGTGATGGTGGGAGTAGGAAAGGAAGAGAAGAGGACTGGTGGTAGAAGGGCCTGGGCAGCGGGGAGCTGTCCCTCAGGATTAACTTCTCCCTTTTTGGTCTAGAGGTCTGGAAGCATCTCATAATGTGTCCCCTTGAGGGTCCTGCCCATTTCACCCTGGGGCCCAGGGAGGACTTTGCACATAGTGGGTGCTCAGCTATATTGTGGGTCTGAGGTTGGGGCCCCTGGGAGAGACCCACAAATCTAACCTGTGTGCTGGGGTGTATAGAGGGAATGCCAGCTCCCAGCCCAGGAAAGGTATTCCCCTGAGACCCCTTAGTCCTCTTCCCTGGCCTTTCTCATTACTGGATGGTTCCCTTGACCTTGTGCTACGTAGTGAAGAGCCCTGGTCTCTTGGCCTGGTGCTCTGGCTCATTTTCATGCAGCAGACATTGATCATGGGCCTGCACTGGGCGTCTTCTCTGTGCTTGCCTTTCCTCATCAATAACATGGACACGAGCATCTTTACCTGCTTCGTTTAAAGAGGATCAAGAGTTCAAGTATAGGGACTTTGCAAACTGCTGGGCAGGTGTTAAATCAAATTTGTCCAACCTGAAGCCCAGCACAGCTTTGAATGTGACCCAACACAAATTTGTAAACTTTCTTAAAACATTCTGAGATTTTTTTTTTTTTCTCAGCAGCTATCATTAGTGTTAGTGGATTTAATGTGTGGCCCAAGATAGATCTTCTTCCAATGTAGCCCAGGGAAGCTAAAAGGTTGGGCACCCCTGTGTTAAATCATCAGAGAGATTCTTGCTGCAAAACATCCAAAGGCATTTACTTCCTTTATTCTCTTCCTTCCACCAAAATCAACCCAGTCTTTGGGAGCCATATAAAATTTCTCATTTCCCCAGCAACTTGTGTTGTTGATCAACAAATGCAGATGGGAAGGACCCATTAAAGAGTGGGGTCTGTGATATGGGTGAGGGCCTGACAGATGGGTGAGGCATCTGAGGGGAGGGTTGGAGTCCAAAGGAATTAGCTGTAGACAAGCCCTGCTGCCTCCTCATTGGAACAGAAGAAAACGTGGGGAGGCTGGGTGCAAGGCAGGTGATTCCTCAGGTTTGGTGGCTGATATTTGGGGATTTTTTTTTTTAAGATTTATTGTTATTGTTTCTGATAGAGAGAGAGAGAGATACAGAGTCAGAGACAGAGAGAAGGGGTGGGCCCAGAACAGTCTCCATAGTTGCACATCATTGGTTTTTCCACATAGTTTCATTCCACAGGTGGGCACAGGGCTGCACAGGGCAGGAACTGGGCCGGGGTCTCACCCCAGTGAGAACTGAACTGGGGACACTCCCCAGTTCAGCACATGAGTCTGCATGGGTTGGGGCCGGGATTCGATCCTCGGTCCCCAGGGCTGCAAAGTGAGCGCTTAACCCACTGAGCCATCCCGGCTTCCCCGGGATTTCTTATCTGATGTTTCTATTTTCTCTGTGAATGAAGAAGAGCAAAGCTGATTTGCTGGAAGCAAGAAACAGAAGGGCAGAGGGCCCAATTGAAGAAAGAGAAATTTTTGAGGAGCTGACTGTGGCCAATGCTATGGGGCTTTCCAGAAGTGTTTCTACTGATCCCTGCCCAAATGTCACCTCAGAGAGGCCTTCCCTGAGCCACCCAACCCCCATCTACAATTGCAGTCCTGCCTCTAATCCTGCTTTGTTTTCTTCCTTAGAATTATTACTACCTGGAATTATATTACTGATGTTTGATTCTTATTTCCTTCCTCTTGGAATGTAAGCTTGGGCATGGATTTTTATTGTTCACACCATGTTCCCAGGAACTAGCACCATGCCTGGCATTGAGAGTGAGTGCTCCATGCCCTGCACATACAAGGTACTCAATAAAAAGGTGTCAAATGACTTAACAGAGGTGGAATTGAGGTGGTTTCTTTTACTGCACAACAAGCTGGTATTATCTTCCTAATGAAAAAGCTCGAATGTTGAAAAGAAAGCCCTTTGGCAGTGGTATAGATAGAGGGTGGGAGGCAGGCAGCAGAAGGAAGCAATCACTTTGGGGTTTTGAAGCTAACCCAGGTGCAATAACAGGGTGGCTTAGACTTCAAACAGTGGCACTGGGCCTTGACAGGGCACTGAGCCCAGAGATGGACAGGACTGGGCAACCTACTGGGAGTGAAGGTGCAGGAGGAGAGAGGGACATTGCAAGGGCTCATCTGGGCATCCTGCTCTCTTCCCTGACCAAGAACTTAGGGCCTGACTGATGAAGTTGGGTTCCTGAGTGTCCTGTGGTCCTGTCACCATTACAGATGACGCAGACAGAGGGCCTGGACGAGGTGATGTCCGGGGCCCACCAGTTCCCCTATGCCCACCCACTCTGGTTCAGAGTTCCTTGACTTCCAGAACATCTACGAGCCTGACTGTGCCAAAGCTGTGTTGAGCTGAGGGGGTGAGAGCTCTCAGGAGAGGGTAGCGCTTCCTGAGAGCCACAGGCTCAGGGAACCCTGTGGGGAGGAGTCCTAGGCCTGCACCCTAAGTCTGGACAGCTGAATCCCACGTTCTAATCATTTAGCCTTCTGTGAGAACTTTCGGTTCCTTATGTGATCCCACTTTCTCTATCTGCTGTAGACCCCAACGCCCTGGATGTGTATGACTACTTCCTCCCGTGGATGGGTGAGTAGGCACCATCCCTGCCCTTGGGGTGCATGACCAGGATCCTCCCTTGCTCTGTCCTCGGTCAGTCAGTTATCCATCCACCAGGCACCTGGTCCCATGTACCCCTATAATCATCTGCTCAGTGAGGAGACAGGGGAGGAGGCAGGAGAGCTTCTAGTTGCTCAGGGAAGTAGGGCCCAGGGACCTTCTCCTGCTAGGTGTGTCTTCTTCTCTGGACAGGCAGCACAAGGGCTCTAGAGAGTGTGTGAGTGTGAGGAACAATATTCTGGAGGACACGGTGCTGGAGTTGGTCCTAGGAAATATTACAGGTATTTGGCCAGAGCGAGGGCTTGAAGGAAAGTAAGGTAGTGGGCCCAAGGCTGGTAACACCAGAGGCTATGAGCCTGCGTAGCTGTGAGGCAGAGCTCAGTTGGGATACGAGGCTGACTGGGACGATTGGTGTGGATTGGTTGGGATGGGGCTTCCCTGGCCCCAGGATGCTGGGGTGGGGCAGGTGTGTATGGCCTGACCAGCCTCCCTCTCTCATCACTTCTCCAAGGCAAGGCCTGCTGGTCCTCCAAGGGCCCAGTGGTACCAGCACCGCAAGCTGCTCATACTTGGCTTCCACTACAATGAGCTAAAGACCTATGTGGCCGTGTTTGGCAACTCCACGCGTGCCATGCTGGTGAGCAGTCAGGGCCGAGCTCCCCGAACCTGCGCCTGCTGCCAGCCCACCCTCCCTGATGCTCCCTGGGGAGGGCGGTGAGGAGAATCATGGTCCTCACTGCCTGCAGGAGCAATGCTGAGCCCCCTGTGGCCTGACACAGGCTGGGTGCTGGGTGCTGACCAGCTGCTGAAGCTCCCAGTGGCCAAGCAGCCCTGGCCCTTGTCTCCACGGGAGACCCAGCCCTCCCTCTCAAACCAAAGGGCCACTGTGAGGCCCCAGGAAGGCTCCCACTGTAGCATATTTGAGGCATGCCTACATTTCAGAATATTAGGAAGGCCTCCCACCTCTCGAGAGGATCTCTTCGTTCTCCGCACCATTAGCAACTCATCCCTCAAAGGGCTTCTGGAGGTCAGGGCTCAGTGTCCGGGATAAGGCTCAGCATCTGAGGGCTGGCCTATCCCCTGAGGTGACTCAGGGTAGTCCTTCCCCTTGCAGAAAACTCCTCCCCCAGCATTACCGCAGGCCTGACTTACACACAGACGGTGCGGGCAGCCCACACCTCTCCGCCCTCCCTTCCCTTCCATGTGGGCTGTCCTGACTAGAGAAGAGCTGGGTGAGGACTGCATCCTGGTCCTGTCCTCCGAGGCTGAGGCCCTGCCTCACCCCACAGGCCAGCAAGATGGAGGACAGGCCAGGACTGGGTGCCTGCTGGGCAGAACAGGCTGTGGGTCCTGGAGGGCTGGGTGTCCAACCCTGCATCATCCCTCACATGATGTCCCCCTCTGTGGCTCTAGGACAAGTGGGAGGAAAAGGCACATGATGGGAAGAGCTTTGACATCTTCCCTGATGTGGGCCACATGGCGCTGGGCATACTCATCAAGGGCACCTTTGGCAAAGGAGAGCGCGGCCTGGGCCACAGGTCAGAGGGCACTTGGCTGACCACGGTCTCAACCCAGGCCAGCTCCGAGGGCAGAGTTGGCAGGACTCCTGGGCCATGCTCTGAGAGAAGACAGGGTCTGGCCCCAGGGAATGCCTACCTGTGGGGGAGCAGGCCTTCCCCCCCCCCTGGTGAAGAGGACACAGCTTCTGGCTTCCGTGGGGAGGCTTCCTGGCAGGCAGAGGAGAGGAGAAAGCGAAGCAGTGGGGCTGGACGGCTGGGCTGGATCTGCACCGAGCTCTGCTGGGGCCTGTGTCTGCTGGCCCCTGGCCCTCCCTCTGCTCTGCAGGGACCGGAGCTACTACCTGGTGGTCAGCGATCTCGCTCGGATGATGCAGCGGCACCTGGAATTCATCCTGCGCCGTAACGACTTCAGCTGCTGACTCACCCCGCATGGCCGCCGCTTCCTGGGAACCTGCCAGGTGGCCCATGGCCACACAGGCGTGTCTATCCCGCAGGTCCTACCCACACGCAGCCTCGTTTCTATCTGGCCCTTCCCAGCCCCTCTGCGGTCCTTGCCATTGCAGGACCTCGGGTCCCCCGTGGGCAGAGGATCAGTCCCCAGGCAGTAAGCGGGCTTCCCGCCCAGACCACGTCCTCCAGGAAGGGAAAGCAGCTGTGCGCGCTGAGAACACAGGAGAAGATGCAGAACTGGTGGCACCTGGACTTCCTGCACATTCTCCTGGGCGCTCAGGTGACTGAACAGTTGTTCACTGCCACCTGAGAACATGTCCCACAGGGATCTTCAGACCATCCTCCTGGGACAGGGCTCACTGGCCAGCAGCTAGGCTGTTAAGACTTTTGCTCCTCTTTGTCCAGCAAATAGGGCCTGATCCTGGTCCCATGGCTACACCGGCAAAGGCTCAGAGGTGGGAAGGGACGGGGTCTGGCTGGCTGTGGCACTGGGGAGACAAGTAGTAGCAGGGAGGCTGGGTCAAATGCCAGAAAGCCCAAGACCAATTCTAGACTTCCAAGACTCTGAAGAACATCAGCACCCAGGAATCTTAGCATCTAAGCCTGGATTGATTGATTGAATGAGTGATTGATCGGCTGTTTGATTCATTTCTGTCTGCATTTACAGGTAGTCACCGTTGCACATGAAAGAGGGGTGGCTTTCAGGGCTTGCGGTTCACTGAGACGGGTGTCTCTGTTTAACGTTGTGTAAGGGTGTTTGCAATATAACATGAGGAAACTATACCTAAGGCAAAACTGCACAGACCAGGACCTTTCTAATGCAAAGTTCCAAGTGACCACTGCCAAGGTCAAGGAATAAGGAGTGTGGTTTCCCAGGTATGTTATCTGCCCGACTGGGATAGGTCCCTGTGACACTGCTGCCAACATCTACCTCTGTGTCAGTAACTCGGTGCGCTGGGTATTCGGACTTTGGCTGGGAAGGTGGCAGAATGGCATTTGAGGGGGACTTCTTGGAAGAGGTGGTGCTTGGCTCGGGCTTTGAGGCAGGGTGAGGGATGAGGGCAGAGGGGTGGGGAGGTCCTGAGCTTTACTCAGCCTGGTCTTTCCCATTGCTTGAAGCCAGCAGGGTGTCTTCTTGGTCCATGTCCTCATCACCTGGGACATCCTGTGGTTAGAGCCTGCGTGCATGGCTGACAACTCAGAATGCCAAGTTCCTGTTGTCCTGTGCTCTCAGAGCTTGAACACCGAGCCGTTCTGCAGCACGTGATGACAGGGGCCCTGCCAAATTTTCTCTCCAGGAAACCCCCAGACACATTCCTGCTCTGTATGTCAGTCAAGCACCCAGTGTCCTTCCTGACCCTTCTCAGGGCAGGGCCGACTAGCCCAGTGGGCTCGGAGGCTACGGGCCTCAGGGAGGTCTGGATGCAGGCACTGGCTGGGGAGAAGCCCCTCAGGGAGGCATATGTGGCATCCCTGCACAGGGACAGGTCTGCTGGGAGCTCTGACTATGGCACCCAGGGCCCGGGTCAGGCATGGCAGGGAGTGGGACGTAGGACGACCTGTGTTTAGGACAAAAGGAGAACAGGCCTGGGTTGACAGAGGCTGGTGGCTGAGCACAAAAGGAACAGGACCCACCGTCAGCTGGACCAACACCCCCAAAGTCACCAGATGTGGCAGGGTTGGGGAAGTCTCTCCTCCTTTGGGGTACTTGACAATCGATAGAGGCGATTGCCCTAGGCTGTCCTATGCGGATAGTGGTCCCATGTGTTCACTGCAAGGGATCTGACATCCTAGCCCACTGGTCACACCCATTTGTCCACCTGGTCTCCTCCAAGTTCCTTAGGGACAGCTTCTCACTTCATGGCATCTGAGCTGATGGGGCACGTCTGGCTCTGTGGGGGTCCAGGTACCACAGAGCAGATACTATCTCCCTTCTTGTTTCCTCTGTCTCCCCTTCCCTTCTCTCTGTCTTCTCTTTCATCAATGTTCTCCCACGAAAAGATAGATACTTCATACTACATGATGAACTTTATTCCAGGGAGGAGAAAAGAAGCACAGGGTGTGGGCATGACAAACAGACAGAGAGGTGTCACAAAGACGAGGCCCATGGTAGACACATAGGTTTTTAGTAGGCTGAATAATGGCTGCCCACGATGTCCCCGGTGTAATCCCTCCAAGCTGTGACTATGTCCTGTTTAATGTGAGTGGGTCCAGGTAATCACAAATGTCCCCCTAAATGAGAAAGCATTATGAAGACAGAAGCTGAGAGACATTTGAAGATGATGCTCGGTTTGAATATGGAGGAAGGCTCCAGTAGCCAAGAGTGGAAGGAATTCAGCTCTAGATGCTGAAAAGTGCAAAGGGGGTTTAAATGGGGAGGACTGTCTCCTGAGCCGTGGTGGTAGAGTGGCCCTGGCAACACGTTGGTTGTGGTCCAGCGAAACCCATTTCAGACTCCTGACTCCACAGCCCTAAAAGGAGATAGTTGTCTTCTTTCCAGTCATTCAGGCTGTGGGAAATTATCATAGAAGCTAAAATGACTAGTACAAGCTAAGAAGCAAGCAGAAAGTGAAAACATAGGGAGAGGGTCAGACAGGCC
>PVKE010034379.1:0-17427 GCA_004027555.1 Craseonycteris thonglongyai
TTGGCAGCAGGGTGAAGTCTAAAGATTGAAAGCCGGAACAGGTCAAAAGAAAAGTTGTCCATTGGGAAACTGTCTGATTGTTACCAACCAATGTCACCCCATTAAATTTAAGAATAAAATATATAAAAAAAATAAAGAAAGAAAGAAAGAAAAAAAAATAAATAAATAAAAATAAGATTGCCATATTAAAAAAAAAAAAGCCAATCAGTGAAAAGGACAACGAGCACTAAGGGCACTCCCTTTTTCTCCACCTTCCCCTCAATCTCCCTTGGCATTCACCTCTACACACAGAGGAATTTTTCCTGCCAACACTTGTGACTTAGCCCAGGGGCTTTTTTTTTTTGGTCAGAAGACCATGCTTGGCCCAAGCACAGAGCAAGCTGGAAGGGCTAGAGTGTTAGAACTCAATCAATCCTAGATTGGAATCAGTGCATAAATACTCCAGCTTCCTGGCCATTCAGGTGAGACAACTCTGAGGCATGCTTTACGTTGCCGTAATAAATAAATAAATAAATAAGTAAGTAAAACAGCCAAATAAATAAAATAATAAAATTGTGAAAGATTTTGAAATAGGCAATAGAGATAACTGGGTGTTCTTTTAAGGGAATATTAGGTATGGTCTAGCCTGCTCTGGGACATTGTCTATTCAATAAAAAAGTGCAACTTTGATTGTTTTTGACTAGATATTCTATCAGCCTGTAGAGACAGAAGTTATACATCACTGGGGGTGAAACAAATGTTTCCTGCTCATGACAAAGCCAGTGGATTTTGTCCAGCAGAGAAGTTTGAGTTTTCATTTGACGTTGTTGTAACATTTTACTGGTTCCCTTATAATTGTTGAGTTAAACAAAACCTTTGATAAGTGTTTCTTCTATGTTTGCACGAGAGGTATAATTTTGCCTTTTTGAAACCTTTTCTTCAATACTCCCATCTAGAGTTCCCCAGTACTCTGAGCTCCCACTGGCTTCCTTTCTTTTCTGGTCTCACTTTCTCATTATTTAATTCAGTTTCCTGGAATTATCTCCTAAAGTAAAAGTTTCATTTCTGCAGGGTCTGCTTCAGAGGAGATGCAAGGCAAGTGAAGTCCTAGTTCCTGTGTTCCTGAAGTCACTGACCCACCACCTCCTTGACCTTTTCTCCTCGAAAATACCTACAGCATTCTGTGAACAATTGTGTGGGAAAAGGGGAAAGAATATGCTGGTTACTCCCTAGGATGAGGTAAAGAGACAAAAAGTGGGGAGTCAGGAGGGGGTAGCAGTGGGAGGTCAAAACAAGGACATCCATGACTTCTGAAATCTTTTGTGAAGTTACTAAACTCAAAAAATGCTTAGATTTGAGTCAATTTCTGGTGATGGTAGAGGGACAGAAACTGCAGGAATGCAGAGGCAAATAGAAGGATAAGGAAATAATCATATGGAGCTGAAAGCAAGTGCAATGAAAACATTTAAGAACACAAGGCCCTAACCAACAAAATTGTGGCCTCCTAATTGACTTGTGTACACTAAATTTTTCTTCTTCAATAGATTTTAAGATGCTAGAACAGGGCTATTTTATAACTTATTTTGTCCCTTTTAAATAAAGACTTAGCACAAAGTGGTGCACCCATAGTCCTTGTTGAATTATACTGTACAGTTAGAAATCAAGAGTTAGTAGTATAACAGGCCAGATTAATGTAGACAAACTAACAGAGAACCACCATGAACATGTAGAGTCTATAATCTAATACCAGGCAACAATTTAACAAGGTATTACCCAAGATAAAAGTAGAGGGAAAAAGTGGACTGGTTTTACCATGCAATCAGGTCAGCTTTAAATGATGCAAGTGGAGATTCTAAAGACTGTAGGATTTTGTAAAACCTAGGCAACATTCCATGGATGTAAGCAAATGGGGAGGCTTGTAGACAGGAGTGTGATAAATGCACAGCAAAACCAAACTATCTAAAGGATGTTTGTCTTCTGATTTGTGAAGGTGGGCAGTAGTAATAAACCAATTTATCTAAAAACATTAACCAGTTATAATTTAAATACAAACAAGGCACAATCATGGTTTACCACATTAGAATAGGAATGACATCTGTCATAAACCTGTTTTACTTATTATGGTTCTGCTTATGATATTGATAATCCATTACCAAGTTGGAATTTCTCCCAAGATTGAATATTCTGGGGCCCAGACTCTTTCTTCTTTGACAACAAAGGCTGTCTAGAGAGCAACAAAACCATTGAAAGATCCTGTTCTTAACAATATTGTTGATTGCATTAAATATCATCAATTGAGAAACATATTGGCTTAAAAATCAATTTACTCCCATTCTGGATTTTAAATGTAGGTCCAGTCTTATCATTCGTGGAAAATAATGCTAAACTTGAGAGTTAAAGGCTGTGTTACAGATTAATGGATGAGTAATATAAAGAAGAAATAACTGGGTTCTCTTTTTCAGTTAGGTTGTACTTTACTATGGGTTTATGTTGAGAGGCATTTGTGGCTGAAAAAAAATCCAGCCACAAATGCCTCTATTTTTGATATGCCATGGCTGGATACTTTTCAGAAAGTCCTCCTGTATTGGCAATATTGTATTCTAAAGCTCATAGTGACGTATGATAGTTCTGGTTCAAGAGAGCTTCCTTCTTTTGGTAGATCCTAATTCAACATTAAGTAATTGATTAGAATAAATAAGCAGGTGATATATTTCACTAATATGGGCCAATAAAAACTATGAGGTTTAAAGAAATAGAAATAGCTTAAAGCACCAGTTCCTAGCTCAGAGCATAGACAAAGTAATGTTCCATTTATCTTTGTTGAATGACTGACAAGCCGGTTTAGCTAGGAGCCATGGGCCTTCTGACCTGACCTGGCATACAGTCACTATAATGCAGCTTCTCGACTGATATATAGAGAGAAAATGTATTGGAAACAGCCAGCTCTAATGCCTAATGAAAAATGATGGTTCTCAGCAGAGGCAACACCACTTAGACGTACCAGACCCTCTCACACTCTGGACCTCTTTCTGTTCCTTGAATAGCCATGCGGGCTCTTCTCACCTCTGGGTTTTCGCGTACGCTACTTCTGCTGCCTTGAATATCCTCCCTTTGCTTCAAGATTCAGTTTGAGTGTCACTTGCTGAAGAAATCTGCCCTGGCCTCCTCGACTATGACAAATCTCTCCATTATATATTCTCACAGCACTACACACCTCTCCTTTGCAGCACTTAGCACACCTGTGATCTTGTGATTTGGGCGAATATTTGATGCACTTTTCCTCCACGAGCTCCGTCAGGCTAGAATTCTATCTGCTTTATCTCACCACTGTATCCCTAGTACATAGCGTGTGCCTAATACATAGAAGTTATTCAAAGACTTGTTGAATAAATGACTTAACTGGGTTCCCCATTAACCTATTCACCCAGATGTTGCCTTGATACCCTTTGAGAATCTCCCCAGATTGTACCTTCCAACCTCCATTTTTATTCATGGCAAATTGTTATATTTTTAGCCAGCTGGATCCTCAATAAGCTGGATTCTATATTATTTGATAGGATCCCATTAATCCATGAAAGATTTTTGGCTCATCATCTCTTAAAAAATCCTGGCTTCCTTTAGGGGGCAATGATATTAAAAGCAAAACTCTGGTCATGAAGGCTGTGGGTATTGCCCAGGTGAACTTCTTTCTAGGCAATTTTTGTGCTAGATAATAAATAACATGCCTTTTAAACTACTAGTTCATAGTGATATTTCAAATTCATTTTTAATATAATAGTTTTTATTTAATTTTGATTTTATAACTGAAACTTCCTTTTCCACTAGAAAATTTTAATTCTGAAATTAGCATCAGTTATTATATATAAAGAAATATATATATATATATTCAAAATAGCAACACCCGTATTATTATTAAATTAAAACTACTGAATGTAGTTTATAATTTATTTGTATTTTTTGTATATAGAATATATCCCACTAAAAATATGCCCTTCATCCCACTTTATTCCAGCCTCTACAGGTAATCATTTTAATCAAGTATTAATATTTGTCTGCATTCTCAAAGAATAAAGGATTCACTGGAGACAGTTTGCTCTAAAATATTTCCTTTTGTAATTATAAGTATATATATATATTTTTTTTTCTTTCTTTCTTCTGATCACACTTTCTTACACAAACAGTTGTAAACTACATAACTGTTCTGTCCCTTGCATTTTTTAAAAGGTTTATTTATTGTTTTTGACAGAGAGAGAGAGAGAGAGATGCAGTCAGAGAAAGAGAGAAGGGGGAGGGCCCAGAACAGTCTCCATAGTTGCACATCATTGGTTTTTCCACATAGTTTCATTCCACAGGTGGGAGCGGGGCTGCACAGGGCAGGAACTGAGCCGGGGTCTTGCCCCGGTGAGAACTGAACTGGGGGCACTCCCCAGTTCAGCATATGGGTCCGCACAGGCCAGGGTTGGGATTTGATCCTTGGTCCCCAGAGCTGCAAAGTGAGCGCCTAACCCACTGAGTCATCGGCTTCCCAGTCCCTTGCATTTTTAACATACTATATCTTAGAGATCTCTCTTAGTACATAGCAATCTAATTAATTTCGTTCTTTTTTGTTTTTTTAATAGTTGCATGTTACATTCTGAGACTGTTCAATACTTTACTCAACCAAATATCCTATTACTGTCACTTGGGTTCGTAATAGCAATCTTTTGTTATTAAAAACAATGTCACAATGAATAACTTTCTCTATATATCATTTTTCGTTTGTGCAGGGGTATCCATAGGCAAGGATTTTAACATTACATTTTCCAAAGCAAAGAGTAAAGCCATCTGTAATCTTGATAAATCTCTAAATCTCCCGCCTTCAAGGTTGTTCAGGTTATTTCAATTTTGCACTTCTACCTGCAATGTATTAGAGTGTCCGTTTGCTAATAGTCTCACAGACAACATGTTGTTTGGGGCTATTTCCCCCTAAATTTGTATTAATCTGTATTTCTCCTATTATGAATGAGTGAGCTAGTTTTAATTTGTTTGAGGCCTCTCTCCTATATCTGCTTTTTTGTTTGTGAAAACTGTTCATGACCATTTATTTTTATTTTCACAGGAATTTTTCACTTGATTTCTAGATACTCTTTGTGTAAGTAGAGAGATTAGCTCTTCAACTGTGATATGAATTGAAAATACTTTTCCAAATTTTGACTTTGCTTATTATGGTTTTAAAAAAAGTAATGTGGTTAAATTTATAATCGTTTTTTAGAAGTAATTCTGGGTTTCTAATTATTCCTAAAATTACATAAGCATACTTGACTATAATTCCAAAATGTGTTAGTAAAACTTAAAGAAAAGGGTTGTTTCACACTTAATTTTTGCTTGAAGCCATATTATTAATATTATATCACCTGTTCATGGTAGATTAAAAGAAAATTATGTGTAAAATTAACTCTGTAGTTTGGAAGAGTGAAGGAGTCAGTGGAGAGCTTTTTTTTTTTTTTCTTTTATCCCACAAAAGATGATATGAATAAGTTCAGGTGCCTGTGGGAGGACCTAGAGGTTGTCTACAGAAGGGATGGTGAAAATATTAGTTGAAATAGCTGAAATCCTTTATCCTACTGTCAAATTTATAAATTCCTCTACATAGTTATTCTCAAATTCTCCCTTTCCTCTAAAACAGAGCTCCTACCTTATTGTATTTCCTCTTCACTCTCCATGCAGATCTTAATATGGCATTGCCTTTCTGAAGAAAGATACTTTCATGGCTTCCATCTACCTATAGAATAAAGACCAAATTTCTATAACTTATACATAAATAACAATATATTGAGAAGTTATTTTGTGCCAGCCACTGTTCTAATCTTCAACTGTATTATCACATATTATTCCATTTAGTTCTCCCCGCAACCCTATGATGTAGATACTATTATTATTCCCATTTTACTTATGAAGGAACTAAAGAACTTGCCCCAAGTGACATGGTGAGTAAGTGATGGAGTGAGAATAAAAATGTAGGCCAATTGCTGAGCTATTCTCTCTCCCTGATGGTCCCCTGCTAACTTTTCTGGCTTCATCTTCTGCCACCCTTTGTCTCATCTGAACACTACTTTCTGAATTTCTTACACTGTTTCGTGTCTCTATGCCTTTGATCATGCAGGTTCCTCTTATTTTTCCTCTCTGAATCTTCTCTGATTCCTAGGAAACGATCACCCATCTCTTCATCTAAGAAGCATTCCATGACTGTTTCATCATCTCATGAAGCAGAGTTGATTTTGACTTCCAAACAGTTTTTAACATATATCCCTTATTTAACCCTACTGTCATATCTCTACCATTATGTGTCTCTACTATGGTACTCATAGTAGAGTTTATAAGAAAACATGTATAAACACAAAATTGTTGCAAGGTCCTATAGTAATGCCATAGGACCTTGCAACAATTTTGTTTCTATGCATGTTTTCACATAAACTCTAAGATCTTTGAGGGTAAGAACTATTTTATGTCCCATGAAATGTGTTTAATGCATATTTATTGAATGACTAAATAAATAATGAATGCTAACCTCTTCTCACAGCACCAGATATAAGGTTGATTCTTCCCTCTCAACTTTCAATGCTATAAATAAAAAATTTAATAACCTCGAAAAATTCCAATCTTCTCTCAAATTCCCAGTCCCATACACAACTTCATATTTTATTTTTTCCATAACACTGACCATACCTTTGAGGAAATGGCATAGTTTTTGTTTGTTTGTTTGTTTTCTTTCCTTTATTCCACATGAAGTAAACTTAATCTAATGTCCCCTAAATTTTACCATTTATGAAAAGATGGTGCTAGGCCATTGGTGAGGGTAAAAGAAAAGCCAAAATTCTAAAGCCTGAGGGCAAGTTCCTCTCACAACACGGTCACTTATAAATATCACTTTATTTACTTTTGCAGAAACACCTTTGGACATAATGTTCTGTCCCTTACCATGGCAAATAAATCAACAAATTCTCTTTAACGTATTTCTTTTCTAAGCATTCCTTCAGCCTGCCATCGTCAGAAACACAAAAATGTTTTTCACCAAAAAAAAAGAAAAGAAAAGAAAAGAAAAGCTTTCAACTTGTCTGCACAACGTCCCAGTGAGGTCAGCATGGATGGCATTAACCTCGTCATTTTAGGAGCGAGCAGACCCAGCACAGAGACTAAGCAGCTTTGCCCAAGGCCATAGGACAAGTTGCTACTAGAGCTGAAATCAGATGGGAGGAACCCGGGCCCTCAGCCCTGGATTCAGACACCAGGTCCTGTTAACTTAAGAATCCTTTTTCCTTGGTTTCATACTCTAAGACACACAAGAGGGCGGAGAAACAATACGGCTACGAAAGAAAGGGTCTCTTCCCTTCCTGCCCAAACCAGCTCGACTAAAAATGTTCTGAGCTAAATGACAACTAAAGGAGATGCATGTGCTCCACCACCTTGCTTTGCAACCAATTTTTCCAAGTGGTGGAACTGACTATCTTTGAGGTCGTCACAGAACTGACACCCCCTGGTTTTGGTCCTCCAAAAGCCTGTCCCTAACTATAAGCTATCTGGTTTGCCCCTGGGAATGTTTGAATTCAGAGTCTGTAAAGGGGAGATTGTTGGGTTCTGTGCTTTTATGCTCCCTAAGAGAAATGATCCTTGGCCACTCCCTGAGCCCGTGTCCCACCTGGCAGTTGTTGGCACCTACTTTCTCAGATATGAGGAAGGTGCAAGCGGCTCCTCTCTGTAGTTGCTCTGAGAACAGGGGCCCCAGCAGCCCGATGAAGAGGAGAGTGTTCTCAAGAACCAGTTCTTGGCAGCAAGCGACATTTTCATAAAGCTCTTAAACATAATAAAAGGTAATTAAAGTGCCATGTTGAGTTAGCTCCCTTTGAAGTTTCACACTTGCATAATAAACCAAGTCATAAACCAGGATTCGAACTAAAGATTTTATTCCTTTTTACAGATTAATTCTCATTAATTATCTACTTGACCCCTCCTGTTATAGAGAAGTAAGTATCTGGTGCACTGTAATTTGCACTGATAAAAGGTAGTAAAAGACGAACTCACCACTGAAAATGGAACTCTCACACACTGAATGCCACTTTGTAGCCAGAGAAAATTAGAGCCTGTGGTTAGAAATCACATTCTCACAGCCTCATATGACCTCAGAAATGTAAGTATATTTTGCATGTCTGTCTGTAGTCTTTTATTTAAATTACTGAGTTTTTCAATTTTTATGCCAAGTGGTTGGTCCACTGATGAAGAAGGTGCCCCCTAACAAAGCAGGGTTCTTGCTAACCTAAAGTGCGCAGAGTCTAACCCTATAGATCAAGCCATGAGGCATGGCACAGGGCAGGGTTTTTTTCCCCCACCATCAGGGAGAAGGTTTTAGGGCTTTACTTCACCTTATCACACAATTTTACAAACCCATTAATAACCACAAGGACAAAGAAGGCCTTTCTTCAAGACCAGTAACTAACTCAGTAACTCACAAGTTATGTCACAAAGACTGATTAACTGTGACTTACACTCAATGAAAGGTACTTTCAGTGAACTCTGAGTCTCAATGCCAAAAATTAATTTGCTTTGTGTGCAGGGACATTTATTTGTGTCCTGCACACCCTTGTGCATTTAGGCTGTCTACAAGTAGTTCATGGGTTTTGTTTTGTTTTTTTTCTTCCTGAGCTGTAGAGACAAACATACCTCCAAGGACAGAAGTACGTCAATATAGTGAAAGGACTAGCAGAGGACTGCTTAGAGAACCAAAAATGAATGACGGGTATAAAAAGGCATTTTAGGAAAGACCTTGAATTAAGCTAAACTGAATATAAAACTGAAAGGAACAAAGAAACAAAGACTCATGGACACAGTCAATAGTTTAGTGGTTACCTGAGGGTAATGGGGGAGGTGGGTGGGAGAGATGGGTGGGGGGAGTAGGGAGGGGGTATCAAACATACGACGATGGAAAGTGAGCTGATTCTGGGTGGTGAGCACATAATGTGATGTATAGACAATGTATTGTAGAATTGTACACCTGGAAACTATGTAATTGATATCAAGCAATGTCACCTCAATAAATTTAAATAAATAAATAAATAAATAAATAAATAAATAAATAAAGGAAAGGACAGAAGAATGTACAATGGTATTTTTTTTTTAATTTTTATTGTTTTTTGACAGAGACAGAGAGACAGAGAGACAGAGGCAGAGAGAAAGGGGAGGGCCCAAAGCAGTCTCCATAGTTACATGTACATTGTCAGTTTTCAACATGGTTTTGTTCCACACAGGTGGGTAGGGGCAGTGCAGGGCAGGAACTGGGCTGGGGGCCTCCTGCATGGGAGGCACGCACCCTCAAGCCAGGGGCTGAACCCGGGGGTGAGAACTGAACTGGGGGCTTCCCACATGGGAAGCACAGCACAGTTCAGCATATGGGTCTGCATGGGCCAGGGCCAGGATTCAATCACTGGTCCCAGGGCTGCAAAGTGAATGCTTAACCCGCTGAGCCATCCTAGCTTCCCCTACGATGGATAGTGAAAGCCAGAGGTTTTTAATATAGATTCTTCTTAGCTTTGGGAAAATGCCTGAGATTGAACAGGAAGAAGAGACCCAAGAGAATCAAACAAAAGGAGGATAGATCAACTGTGTTGAAAATTAAGCAATAGAAAGTAAGCTATAGAATAACTCTGCCCAATCAACATTTTATTGTGCTTCCATAGTAAAACCCTGAGGTGCCAGGTCTTGGGGCTGAGAAACCTGAACCATACTCAAGGAGCTACCAAGTTTCTCAGATGACATCTGCGTCATGAAGGATAATGAGCACTATCTAGTCAGAGAAGAGCAGGTAGTCATTGTAGGAAGAGTGATGATGTGTGAGGTCAAGCAGCTTGATCTATGTTGTAAGAGGATATTTAGAAGATGGATTAGTTAGAACTCTTTGGGTTGCAAATAACAGAAATGAGCCCTAGCAAATTTAACCACAAAAGGAAATATTATTATTCCAATGCAGGATTAATGCATTGGACCCAAGGTCAGGCATACAGAGGGCTTCACAAGAGGTTGGAACCAGCAGCTGGGACCCGGGGAAGGCTGGAGGCACTCTCTCTCCAACTTCCTTCTCATTTATGTTTCTCCCAGTCTGTGTGCTTGATTTTGTTCCCACAGGCTAACTTTCTCTCCTTTTCAATGTAGTAGAAAATTCGATTCCTCCCCACAAAACTCAATAATCAACAGTTGGCCATGATATATCTCCTTTGTCTAGGAGACAGGCATGAGACAGGTGGGAATCTAGATTCTCAATTTTTGATTGGCTCACACTGAGTCAGGTGTTTACTGTTGACCGATCGACAGTGTCTGCGAGTGGGTGTAAGGGATGAGGTGAGGTTGGAGGGAGGTCAGAGACCAGCTGCACCCATTGTAAAAACGTGGATGTGGTTTTGGAGAAGCAGCAGCAGTTTCCCCAAATCAGGGGCAGAGTGAGTTAGGTTTGTCAAACAAAACCTAGGCACTTACTGCAGAGAAGTAAGATAGATAAGAGCATGTCTGAAAGACAAAGTAGACAAAACAAGAAGCAATGGTCATCTATAAATAAACTATGCAGATAAAATTCTAGACAGGGCTTGATAAGATTTGATAGCAGGTGCACCAAGGCAAAGCAGTTATATTTCCGTTTTTGTAACATAGTTCTTTAAATTGAATTTATGTTCTTGCCACATGTATGTTGATGTTATGAACCAACACCAATAAGATATTCAATGTGGGGGAAGCTGGGATGGCTCAGTGGGTTAAGCGCTCACTTTGCAGCTCCGGGGACCGGGGGTCGAGTCCCGGCCCCGGCCCGTGTGGAACCATATGCTGAACTGGGAGCTCCCCTAGTTCAGTTCTCTCTCTGTCTCTGTATCTCTCTCTCTCTGTCAAAAAAAAAAAAAAAAAAAAAAAAAAAGATATTCAATGTGGCAGGGTGCTAGTGGCAGACTCGATGTTTTCATAGATTTTATCTGGTGAAACCTAGTTTGTTCATCTTGTCTAGGGAAGACAGACAAGTGGCAATGAGAAAGAAAAAGCTATAGACTACCCTTCTACCCTTACTTTAAGCAACTGCAGAGTATTAATTTCTCAATCTGTCACCAGAGCTAAGGCAAAGGGAAGAATTGTGCAGGCAGTGGTATTTAGTGAGAAAATGATTCTGCTTTTTCACTCACCATGGATGCAGCCTGGCTAAATCCGGCATGTCACAGGCTATGTGGCTATGGAAATAGTTTCACCACAAAGAACACCAGCTTAGCCTGGGGTAAAAGCCAATGTTCTTGTTCTCATGAAGAATTGCAAAAATCAGTGATAGAAGTAAAGCATAGGGTCAAACATTTTCCCTCTGCCACCCAAGAATTCGCCCCCAAATGTTCCGTGGTAAATCTTGTCTAGTCATTCTTTGAATAGGAATAACACACACACACAGAGATATTTTAGGGCAACCTTGTCCAACCTGCAGCCACATGCAGCCTGGATGGCTTTGAAATCAGCCCAATACAAAGTTGTAAACTTTTGTAAAAAATTGAGATTTTGAGGGGATTTTTTTTTTTTTTTTTTTTTAGATTTTCATCTATTGTTAGTGTTAGTGTGTTTTATGTGTGGCCCAAGAAAAATCTTCCTCATCCAATGTGACCCAGGGAAGCCAATAGATTGGACACCCCTGTTCAGGGTTTTCTTCAATTATACACAGGGTTATGCACAAGGTTGCCTCTGTTCATAGTCTTAAGTCCAACCATTTGACTGGTTAAACTGAATTTCATTTTTTCCCAGGAATTGAAGTGGTTATTGGCCACGAGCACATAATGCACAGCTGGAGGATGAGGCGAGAGGGAAAGGGAGTTGCTGCAGTTGTACACATCAGCCAATGACAGAAAACAGCAAGGAAGTGTAGATTATGTTAATGTCCCTCCGAAAATCTTTAGAAATCTCAGAAAGCTTGACAGGGCCTGGAGATAATAGAGGGAGCATCTGGACACGTTTTTGCGTGTGGCAGGTCTTCATAGCAGGAGATCGCACCCTGTCCTGCTGACTAGGGGCCTGACAGGGATCATGTTATGTCAAAAAAAAGTCTTTGACTCTTTCTTTCAATATATTAATATTAGACAGATAGAAACAGGCTTCCCTTTACCTCCCAGCATTCCAATTCCTTTTATTTGCTGAACAACACCTGTAGCTGAGACAAGAAAGCTTCAAGAAACATAGTAAAGAAAATATTCTGCTTTTTAATGCATTCTTAATCCATTTTACAATTATTTATGACAAGAATGGAGCATGACACTAGGGCCAGAACTTCACTCTTGACTTTCCCCTGAGTGATAATTGACCTCTTTTTGTCCACCAGAACGGACGTTTTATTCCTTATCCTACACCTTGATATCCTTTCCTATATACCTTCATTCTATTGACCCCAGAAAATCCTGATATATGTCCTAAGACAAAGCATTAGGAAACAAGAAATGGTTTAGCAGAAGGAGGAGCAATTAGAGCAAGAAAAACCAGTCCAAAATGGAACACAGGATTCTTTTTAGTTGTTTGTTTTTTTTAATTGTTAAATTCATTAAGGTGACATTAATTGATATCAGTTACATTGTTTCCAGGTGTACAATTCTACACTACATTGTCTATACATCCCATTATGTGCTCACCACCCAGAGTCAGCTCACTTTCCATCACCGTGTGTTTGATTCCCCCACCCTACTCCCCCCAACCCAGCTCTCCCACCCAACCCTCCCCTTACCCTCAGGTAACCACTAAACTATTGACTCATAGACACAATCAATAGTTTAGTTAGTGAAACACAGGATTCTAAACCACTTTTTTCACATCAGATGAGCCACCCATCCCTGCAAAAAAACAAATTGTTCATGGCATCGCAGTGCTCATTAACTGTCACTACGTAGTCATCTTATTTAAGAAAGGAAGGCCCCTGCTTGTTTGGGTCATTTCACCAGAAGAAGGCGAAGCAGGAGACCCTATGCCCTAAGACTTCTGCAGCAATCAATGACATGGATGCAGAGCCTCTTGGTTACTTGGCTCAGCCTGGCCGAGTTGCTTGCTGGGTGGGCAGAGCTGAAGAGGCATGAGGGAACAGGTACTTAGAAGCCTCTAAGATCCCCAAATATCTACTTTACCTTTTCAAAAGAGGTGGCTATGGTTTTCCTGAAGCTTGTGGGAGGCAGTGATTTCCACATCCTACAGAGTGTGGCCAAACGACTCTACCAGTGTGTGAGACAAGGGCAGCAGAAGCATTTTGTGTTGTGGAGTTAGAGTATATTACTTAACATACCACAGGAAAACAAAACCCATGTTAACACAAAAAGTTTAAAAGAAGAACAGAGCTAAATGCCAAATGATAGTTTACCTACTTCTCCCACTCAGGAAGTTTCTGAGCTAATAAGTAATTATAGAAGGAAGCCATTCTTTCATTTGTAAGTTAGGGTGCTAGAAGGCAGGAGCAGACAGACAAAGAGAGTCTGTGTTCTACTGTAACATGTAGAAATCCACATAATCAAATCAATTCAAGTTTTTGGTTTTTTTTTAAGATTTACTTTTATTGTTTTTGACAGAGACAGAGAGACACAGAAAATGGGGAGGGCCCAGAGCAATCTCCATAGTTGCACTTCATTGGTTTTCTACACAGTTTCACAGTTCAAGTTTTTGAGACTTGCAGGACTGTTACCTAGCTTCCCAGCTGACCACCCCTGGTCCTGACCAGGGAGGAGGCTGGGCTCTGGAAGGGAATGGAGGGCCAGGGAAGGAGGAGCGCATTGGAACAGAGAGAAAAGGAAGTGCCTCTTCCCACTCTGCTTGTGGAACACATGTTCCCTGAGGCTCAGGGAGCATGGAGCTTTGTCCACATCTGTGTATACTAATGACAGTGAGCTTGGCTCCATCTTAGAAGAGCAAATGGCTTTGAGAATATAAGGGAAGGGTAAGCATAGCGAAGTCATTGACCACACATGAGGAAGTGGGTAAAGCCAGATGCATTTTAGACTTGATAAATGTTTTGGAGAACCTTCCAATGTCTTTGGTTCAGCAAACCCCAAAACACATGTCACCAAGGAACTCCTTTATTTGCCTGTATTTTAAACCCTTGCGTATTTTTAGGACAATGGAATCCATATGTTCCTGTTTCATTTACATTTAACTTGTTAAAATGATGTTCGGTGAGTGCCATTTGATGTCCACAGAGTCTTTTGTTACCATTTTATAAGCGTTTTGAAGTGTTTGCGTTCAAAATCCAGGAGCCAGCTAAACCAAATCTGAACAGGACCCAGTTTGGCTTGAAATTTAAAACTCTTGAGGCTCTGCTGGATCTCATTCTTGGCAAAACCTTTTTTCCCGTCCCAGATCCATAGCCAAGAAGGCTGCTATAGCAAGCCCAGCCCCAGAAGAAGGTTTAGGGGAAGTGTGTCAGAACACTTAATTGAAACAACAAACCCAAGAAATGTCTTGAACAAATGAAATGCCCGAAGGAAAAATTTCACTTTAAAGTTTGTCCCTGCCTGCTCTCATAAAATGGAAACTGAAAGGGCAACCATCAGACTGAATCAAGACAGGGAGAGCTTGATAACACCTCGTGATCTGTGAGGATATAAAACTCAAGTTTCTTTGCTCATGTAGTCCACCAAACACTTTATTATTTTTCATTGAAGTAATCATATAAAAATATAAAGTGTTTTATGGGATCTATATAGACAATGAGAAACAGAAGAGAGTGTCACTGGCAAGCCAAAGCAATAAATAACTTCCTAAAGCTACAGTCTGGATTGGACTCAGTAGAGGGAAAGAGGGACTCATCTGTGTTTTGGAGTATGCTGGGGAAGGGAGTGGCTCCTTCCCTTCCAGTAGGTCCGCTAGAAGTGGAGACGACAATGGCCAACAAATGAGCCATGGTCTCTGCTCACAGGAACTCACAGTTTAGAGGGGCAGACAGAAAAAAACCCTCATAACAGTAAATATCTGATTATGAATCATGATCGGCATCTTTAAACAAAAAGAAGAGGGTGGTATAAGAGTGATGAAAAGGGAAGCCAGTTGAGGATGTGGGGGTCTTGGGAGGCTTCTCTGAAGAAGAGCCCTTTAAGAGGATGCATACAGACTGAGTAAGAACAAAGGGAAACATGGACCGCTTCTGAGGCGAAGGACAGGGCAGCTCAAAGGCCCTGAAGTAGAAGTGGGTCAAAGAAGGCAGCTGGAGACAACGGGCACAACCCGATGACACTGTCCTTATCTAGCTTTACAGCCGCTGCATTGCACTCATCTGTGCTGGATTCAGGTTCCCCAAGACACCTTTTCTGCTTGGCTGTATTATTCTCATTTTGCCTTGTTGTTGTGTTTGAAGTGCTATGCCCTTGCTTCCAAGGCTATAGTCATGTTTTTTTGTTGTTGTTTGTTTTTGTTTTTTTGCTCCTGTTTCAAACCCATATCTCAGGTCCCTTCAGCAGCTTAGATAGTCATTCTAAAAGCCTGGTCCTGTAGTATCAGCACCATCTGGAATTGGTGAGAAAGTAAGAAGAGGGTAGGGGCAATACCTGACATTCAAAAGCTGGTGTGACACGCACAGAGGGCCAAGTTATTTTCCTATTGAACAGAAACAATCCCACAGAACACCAACGTCATGCAAGGTTACTCTGAGATCAGGATAAAATGAGACAAAGCAAGGCCATTTCACAATTTTATCTAAACAGACAAAAACAAGGTCATCATGCAGCCTACAAATTCTGCCAACACACACTTTATTTTATTTTATTTTTTGCCAGAATAAGGGGCTGCTACTTCTCTACAAATTACAACTTATTCTCTTGCTGATCTCCCCTCCCTAAAGATAAAATATATTAAGTTATCTAGTCATAGAATTGCTCCCATTTTTGACAGCATGAAATATATGAGTAGAGCTAACTCCCACTTGCTTCAATTTTCCTCAAATCACTCATCTGAAATCCAAAGACTACAGGAGGATGTTTTTAACATGCTTTGACATGATAGGTATGTGCCAAGATGTGTGTTCTTTCTCGTTGCAATGGACAATAGATCCAACTTGTTTTAACTACAGATGTGTTCCTGGTGGTCTTCGGCTAAAGACACAGTGACATTTGGGCCCCATGGATGTACCGTATCAAAATCTCTGAGTCCCACAACCTGTACTTTAACAGGTTCACCATGTGAAAGTGATGCAAGCTCCAGTTCGAAGGCCAGTGCTCTAAGGCCACAGTTCTTAGTCTTGGATGCCCATTAGAATATGGATGCCTGAATCTCCCAGAGATTCCGATTCAGTTGATTCAGAGTTGGGTCTAGAAGTTCCTTAGGTATTTCTATTGGCGGGTAGCCCACTGGCAGACGACAACTGTGTTTGCAGTGAGTTCTTATCAGTGATAGGCAGTTGCTGTGTGCATTTTTTTAAGCAATTGCTAGGTAAGCCAGCTGTAATTCCATGCCTTGCTATCTATGACATACTACTGTGTCCTGCTGCAGAGGGTGGCAATTTTGAGCGAGGAGGACTTTGTCTCAACTTTTTGGTCATAGGCCAATTAACTTCCTATTCATATCTCTTCTTGTGTTTAGCTACCTTCCTGCTTAGCCGTGAACATAGCATTTTATAAATATGTACTAAGAATATGTATATACTAATATCTGTAATCTATCAAAAGGCATGCTAATTTACCGGTAAGTCTCAAAAGAACCATAGCTAATGCTGACTTTGCACTCAACTTTGTGCCATTCACTAGGCTAACAATGCTTACAACCACACCAGTGAGGTAGGTACTTTTATCATCCCTGTCTCACAGATGAGGAAACTGAGGCTTGGAGAGGTTAAGTAGCTAGCTGAAGTCATAGAACTGGTGAACTGATGGAGCCAGTTTCCTTCCTTCCTTCCTTCCTTCATTCCTTCCTTCCTTGTTTCCTTCCTTCCTTCCTTCCTTCTTTTTTTCCTTCCTTCCTTCCTCCCTCCCTTCCTCCCTCCCTCCCTCTCTCTCTTTCTTTCTTTCAATTTATTTTATTGTTTTAACAGAGAGAGATAGAAGGGGGCGGGCCCAGAGCAGTCTCCATAGATGTACGTCATCAGTTTTCTACATAATTTCATTCCACACAGGCAGACATGAGGTTGCACAGGGCGGGCACCAGGCTAGAAGCCTCCCACATGGGAAGCACTCCCCAGTTCAGCATATGGGTCCACACAGGCCAGGGCTGGGACTCAATTCTCGGACCCCAGGGCTGCAAGTTGAGTGTGCTCAACCTGCTGAGCAAGCCCAGCATCTCCTGATAGAGCCAGTTTTCAAATCCAAGCGCCATGCTACAGAATCCACAGTTCTAATCACTCTGCTGTTTCCCCATGCAGACGGCCCCAGCTCACTAGTCGTCCTCCTTTCTTGCATCGCCATAGTCTTCTTTGTCTTTATGGAGTCACCTCTCAGCATGATGTTTCCCAGT
>PVKE010034380.1:0-17430 GCA_004027555.1 Craseonycteris thonglongyai
TCTTCTCTCTAATTTCATCCACACCCAAGATTCAACTACTGATGACTCTCAAATATATCTTTTAAGTTCAAGTTCTATATATTCAAGTGCCTACTAAACATCTACCTTAAACTCAATATATTTAGAACAGAAACTCATAAGTACCTCAGACACAACATGAAAAGAGAAATCATCTCCACCCACTCTCATCCCTATATCTTGTTCTTTATCTTTATCATGGTGAATGGTACCACCATCAATCCAGTTGCCCAAGCCAGAAATAAGCATTCTAGACTTCTCTCCCTATTAGTTTCTGAAGTCCATTTTCTGGGAAGTCTATTGGTATTCTACCTCCTAGCTACCTCGAGTGTTCATACTCCTTTCTTCATACTCCTTGTCCCTACCTTCTTATCCTAAATCCCTTACCTTCAGAATATCCATTGCTAGCATGGCATAGGTGTGACTTATGCTCCCTCTTCAGCTCACCCCCCTTCCCCATAGAGGCCTTTTGTACAAAATCATTCCAATTCCTGATCTCTAAGGACTTTCTGCCTTTGTCTTTCATGTGTTGTCTCTGCTGCCCAAGATGCCAGTTGCTCCTTTGTCTTCTGGCCAACACCTTCTCATTCTGGAAATATCACCTCTTCTGAGAAGGTCTCCTGATCCTCCAAAACAAGAAACGAGTGCTTCTTCAGTTCTCTGATAACACTCTGCTCCTCAGTTATAGAATATATCACACCATGACCAAATTCTCTGTTTCTGTCTCTTTCTCTACTCTGAGACAATCTGGAGGGCAGAATCATGTCTCGTGTATTTCCTTGTTTCTATGTTTAACATAGGTGCTGGCATATAAGTAGGCACTACTTAATGCTTATTGCATGCATAAATGACTGAATAAATGTGTGAGTGAATACAAAGCGTTTCCAGTATTTTCTTTCATGGGTCTGCATAGCTCTTATTACTCAATTTGAAAGACTACCCTTTTCCTGTTACAGCAAGTCTCAAAACCTTTAGTGTGATACTCTCTTCTAATAAGCTCAAATACAAGAAATAGCAACAAATGTTTAAAAGAAAGCCAAATGCTCTTTTATTTTTAAGCAATCTTGGAACTGGTATCTCCTATGCTAAAAAATTCTCATTTCTGTAAAAACAGTCTAAATACACTATTGATCCCACTCTGCTTATCACTAATGTTCTATAATGGTTTTAGAGCCAGTACATATGTTTTTCCTAGTCTTCCTGCCCAAGTCAATTCATAAATATTTTTAATCTGTAAACCTTTATGCTCAAAAAGATTTATCTGGCCACTTAAAATTTTTTTTTTCTTGCTTGCATGGGATTGAAAGATTACAATGGCTTGGGATCAATTGCATTTCATTTTTTTAGTATTTATTTTACAGCTGAGCACTTCTCAGAGTTATGAACATGACTCTAGTCCCTGACAAACCATAGCAAAAGCCAAAACAATGAGCAAAATTATCCACCCTGGAACGCACAAGGAATAGCAAGGACTGAATAGGCAGCATCTGCTGTGACTTATTACAGGATACATGTTACAAATCAGTTTCAGAACGGAAGTCTTTTGTCATGGGTCTTTCACTACAGAAAGCACCATACACATACGTTCAACAATAACACTCCATAAATCTCTGTCCCACAGAACTTTATCTCATGTGGTGCCAGTAAGAAAGAGAGATATCTCAAAACAGCAGGAGGAAATTGCTGTTTTATGTACAGAAACATTTAATATCACTCTAGAGAAATTTTTTAACAAAAGTAAGACATGAAATTATCTGCCTAAGGATAAGTCCAAAGTGAGGAAGAGTCTCTCCAATAGTGTGAAAATTTTGTATTTTGAAGTTAAATTTATCATCTAAAAGGAGGTGAGTGAAAAGAAAATAAGTTATATATATAACTATAGTTATATACATAGAGAATACCCAGGGCATCCTACATATAGATGGAAGAATATGACCAAGAAACATGTGGCAGGGCAAGGGGGTAGGGGATTTTTAATCTGGAATCAGAAGCCTGCTGAGTGTGTGTGAGTTTGTGTGTGTGTGCATGCACATGTATGTGCACATATCAGTACACATGCTCACTCACAATCATGGCCCATATGCACATTTCTTTGGGAAGAGAACTCTGACCAGTCCTAGGATTCTCCCAAAAGACCTTTGACTCACACAATGTTACAAACCTCTGCTCAATAGAAATTTCCCAGATTTGTAAAGAAGTGTTGCTATTAGGTGAGATTCAAGATTATCGAACACAGTGATGATCAAAACCCCTTGATTGCAATTCTGAGGAAGTGGTACAAAGCAGGTAGGATACGCCCACTTAGATGGGAATTAAAACGTCACTCACAAATCTCACAGAATATTTTGCTGTAAAGCCCATGTTAGTAAGGTAAGGGCAGGAAACCCTCTCCATGTTTTGCAGAGTACAGGCAACAGGGTGGCCCAGGTATGTAGAGGAAAAGATTGTCCATTTCTCCAGTGCACCCTGCATGTACACCCCAAACTTACCTTTGACACTGAGTTTTGATAACTGTCAACATAAGGAATGTCCAAACTTGTAGAGAATTTTTTATAAAAATGTATTTGAACCAAACAGACGGTATACCTGAAAACAAGATCTCACTAGACTGAGATAAAGGTTCCCAAGAAATGACGGTTTGAAGCTTCTCCTTTATACATTTGTAATTAAGGAGAGACTATAAGGAAGATTACATGGAGGTGGGAGGGAGAAAGCAAAGCAGGGACTGGGTTACAGGATAGTTAAAGATTGTGTGCTCTCTTGAGGGTGGTCACACTAGCAGGAGGAGTCTAAGAGGCATTTCACATTAGATGCACAGAAACAATGAACAGGGCTTCTTAAGACAAAGATTAGAATATCAGTAAAAAAGTTGTATGCCTGGGAAGTGACCTGCCCAGTTAGGAATTTATGATCAGATCATCCTGGGAGGTTACTTTTCATAGAATCCCTTTTATGTCTGCATAGCTGTCAGTTTTATGAGGTTTACTGGGTGTATAAAATATATAAAACCCAAAAGGAGCATAGAATATGTCATGCTTAGCAGCATTCTACTCTGGAGAACCCTTGATCAGATGTTGCTCGGGTTTGTTGTTGCTGGTCATTTTTTGTTTTTTATTTTTTGAGGTTTTTTTTAAGTCACTCTTTTCAATGTTGCTGTTTTACCGCATTAAAATTATGATTAACCCCTTGTGTCCAGAAATTTTGCATCTCTTATTCAACATTGGCAGGACTACTAACACATTAGTCTAAGCATGGCTGATTCCATTACACTCGTACAAAGGAAGATTCCATTACCATGTGTAAATTTGATCATCTCATTGGTCCAAAAATTAATCAACATTTATATAATTATTATATGAGTGTTACTTATGTAAATTTCACTTTCAAGATTTAAGCTATCACTTGAGTATTAGCTCTTCACCTACAACTTACATTCTCCTCTAGTAGAGTTGTATAAGCTGTTGTAACATATACCCATCCAAATATGTAATGGCACAAAAGCAATAACAGTTTCTTCCTTGTGCGTGTGCCATTTTGAAGATGGTGTCACTGTTGAGTAGGCTGCCTTCCATGTGTTGATTTAGGAACCCAGGCTGCTTCCATCTCACGGCTGTTCCTTTCTTTGAGGACTTGTCATCTGAATTCAGCTTATGAAGATATCATAAGACTGGACATTTGAGAGGTTCAGAGGAGTTTATAATTTCTTAAGTTGATTTTAGGTTACCAGCATATTATAAAAAGATGTACCTCAGAGAGGCGAGAGGCATAGGACCAGGGTGTGGAAAGGGCCTTGTCCCAGCACAGGTACTCTCCCAGCACCTCCACAGTCTCCAGCCCAGGAGCTCCCGTTATTTGCTGTTAGAATCTTGAGCTTCCTATGTCAGTTAAGAAAACAGAAACCACTGTGTTTCAAATAGAGGGAATTTAATGCAGGAACTTGGTATGCACATGATAAAAGAACCAGAACCAAGGAGGTAAGTAAGGATGCTGGGATCACCATTGTGATAAAAATCGTAATCCATGAACCCCTCTGCTCGCCCCACTTACCCACCCCCAGGGCTGGAAGAACTCAGGGAGAAGGTGTTATCAGAGTCTGGAAGGCAGGCTCATCAGAGGGAAGGCTGAAGCTCAGAGGGAGGATCTTTGGCAGAGGCTGAGACCGTGAAAGGAGGGGCTGACAGCTGCTGGAATCGTGGTGAAGCAGCAGCCACTGGCAGAGAAATTGCTGAACTGAGAGGAGAAACTTTCTGCCTGTCCCCTCCCCCCACCCCTTAATCTGCTCCCCATGTCTTCCATTGGCTGAGCCTATGTGGAAGCCAGAGAACAAGGAAGCTGGAATATGCAATTTCCTATGACCAAGAGCAGAACAGAAGAAAGGCCACAGCAATCAGGCAAATGCTCAGCACATTCCTCTTCATAAAGATGGTGATGAGTCTGAAGCTGAAAACCACATGGCTATAGAAATCTTTGTTGATAGGGGGAGGGGAAGAGAAGTCAAAGGAAGAAAGGTAGGAAAGGAAAAAGGTGTGGCAAGACTGGAAGTCAAGAAGACAAAGAAGAGAAGGGGAGAAATCTCCACGTTGGCTGGGGCAGCTGCTCAGACTAGAGGCTCCATTTATACTCACTGTACGGTGGTAGCTAGATCAAGCCAACAGAAGAATCCAGAGCTGCCAGCAACCTTAGAGACCAGTGGAGTACAAAGATCCATACTTCGATGTTATTGAAGTTTGTTTAGCTTTAACACATGATTGATTGAAATTAATGTGAATTTAATTCTTTCCTGTCAAGATGGAATTTAAGTATTTTGCAAGAGACTTATGAAGGGATTTTAGAAAGCCATTCCACTGCAGGTCCATTTGTGGAGCATAAAGGCAAAAACAACCCAGAGCAAACAAAGCAGCAGAAAAAATGTGTGTAGGGGGAGAGGGTGTGGGAGAGGAGCGCCCAAGGGATCTCTTTAGTAATATTTGTTTACGGCTGTTTCAAATTAAGTAACTAATTTTGGATTGGAGAATAAATAAAGAAGCTCCTTGAGAAATAAAATACTATTGCTAAGAACAAAGCACTGCCTGTAGTTAAGGGATGGAGGGGAGTTTATTCACACGTATACCTACATAGCTTGTTTATTTTATAGTGTTAATGTGTTTGTGAAAAGAATTCAATTCACACTGTTTTTCTTAATGTTTCCTATTTATCTGCTCAGGCAGATAAATAAGGCACCTTGTTGATGAGACAATCTTTTTAGGAACCCCAAGAGAAGTCCCCTGGGATCTGTGTGGGCTCTTTCAGGCAATATTCAGTAGCAATTCAAGGTCAGGTACTGTTTTCCTGGACTCCACAGGCTGGCACCTGTGATATTTGTGAGATGAGCAAAGATGTCTTGGTCCAACAATGCACTTTGGTGAAGAGCTTAACAGAAGAGAGTCCGGGTGAAAACAGTGGACGGTTTTTGAAGAAGGCCAGTTGTTGGGGGTGAAATGGGACCTCCAAAGCAGGTGAGCAGGAGCACTGGCCATGCCACGGCATAACTTAGCTGCGGACTGGAGTCCGCACGCACTCCATTTGACTGACATCCACTTCGCCGCGCCATGCTTGGCTGCCTAAGAAAGAAACAGAACGGCTGCCGGAAGCTCTTCGGTGTCTTATGAAATCAAATCACTTGCTGGTACTAAGACCTCATCCAGGCATAATTTTAGTTTTTGTTTTCTTGAGCCACGCAAAGAGAATATTGCTAAGGGAAAATTCTCGTTTAATAGTCAGCCTCATCAACTGAGTTATTCATAGAAAATAGTTCATGGCAACAATTTCAAAGGTGTTAGTAAATGCCTACTATTATTAATAGAACCAATGAAACATTGGTCTTCTTATGTGGCCTTTCTTAAAACAGTAGCATTGTTACTGTCTTTTAGAATGCTGAAAACATGCCATTTCTAAAACATGTCTTAGCCATGCTTGTAGCTTTCAGACCACGTTTTTCAAACTCATGAACACGGGCCCACGCTCGGTAAGAGAGTTGTTGATACTGCAGCGAGCATGAGATACTACTCCTACTTGAAGGCGCTTGTGATCATTGGCTAAATAAATCATCAATTTGAGTTATCAGATCAGTGGTTCTTTTCTATTCACTCCTAAAGCTCCTTTAAAAAGTAGTCATTGTATCTATAAGTTTTCAATTGCCTATTCTAAGGCAAGCACTGTATTTCCTTCATTTAATGCTCACAAAATCCCTATATGGCAGGTATTTTAACCATGCCCATTTTAGAGAAATGAAAGTTGAGGTTCAGAGAAATTAAGTAATTTGCCCAAGATTTACACAACAGGGGCTGGGATTCAAACTCTTGGTTTCAAAGCCCATGCTCTCTTAAGCACTATACTCAGGACTGGCTTTCGTGATGTGTGACCTGGCACCTAGAAGAGACCCACACTTGGTTTCATGTTCTGCTGTCACTGTCTTGAAATTCTTAGTCAACCTTAAACAAGCAGTTCTGCATTTTTATCTGGCACCGGGTCCCACAAATCTTATATAGCTGGTCCTGAGTAGACTACATTTCTTACACTAGGGGAATAGTATGTGTAGTTTAAAATTCTTTAACAGTTCTTTCTCCCAAAGGTAGAACTAAATTTCCACTTCCCACTTACTGACTCATTTCTAATGAATAGAATATGGTAGAAGTGATGGTCTGATCAGTAATAAAAGGCATTGTGGCTTCTGCCTTGTTCTTGGGTCACTTGCTCCAGGAGAAGACATCTGCCATATGAGTAAGCAAGTCATCCCAGGTGCATTCCATGAAACAATCAGATAACTGCATTCTCCCGCCCAGATCTTAACTGCAGCCTCATGAGAGAGACCCTGAGACAGAACCATTCAGATAAGCCACTCCTTGATTCCTGACTCTCAGAAACTGTGTGAGATACGTTTGTTGTTTTAAGCTGGAATGATCTTTTTTTTATGCAGCAATGGATATCAAACACACCACGTAACCCTGGAACTCAAGAAGTGAGAGGAATTTTTAACAGGTGAACGCATTCAGCAATATTTATAGTAACCATAAAACTGATTTTGTCTCTTCAGGGCATATTATTCTAGGCATCTAGGGGAAATAATAACAATGCTTTTCAGTGAGTGTCAGAGGGCTTTTTTTCTACATGATTATTGTGTGAAGGCCTTCCTTTAATTTGGGGGCACAGCTTTGGATTGTAATTAACATTTGACATCCTGTCCTGATTTTTAATCCACAAACTACCAAATATCCTTCTCCCACAAGAGCCTCCTCCCTCTTGTTATAGGTGTTCGCCATCGTGCCACATCGATATCATAGCGCCTGAAGTCGTATTTTGAGGTGCTCTGACAGCGTTTCTACCGTTCTCCTGGGCTACCTGGCCTTGCTCCCTTACAGCTGCTTGGTCCTGCTGTTACCCAACTCTGTATGGTCCTTCCCAGGGGAGTCACTAAGCAGTTCCTAAGTATTGTTGGTCTGGCTCCATTCCATGCCTTGTTCCTCTGGATCCGGTCACGCCGGTTCATAGCAAAGGTAACAGTGGTTCACACACAACAACAATAGACCCACTTGGAAAATACATTCAACAGTAGCTGTGCAACAGCCAAGTATCAGAGTCATGGGTGTGAATGCTAATTCTACAGCCCAGACAGTTAAAATCTGATGCTGGAACTCAGTCTGTTGGTGAGGGACCTCCTCCACAGGCGGAAAGGCTTTTGCTTCAGCCAGAATTATTGGCAAGAGATGAAACCAGACTTAAGCTCCCTCCTTCTGCATCATGGGGAAAAATCTCATACATTAAAAGCAAATTATGACTAACTTGAAAAGTTAGAGGGGCATAGATCCCTTTTTACAGAAACACAAATGAAGTGGACATTGTCTGATATTGGAGGATAATGCAAGCTAAACTTGATGAAAATGTAGTCTCCAGACCCTGTTTTTTACTCAATTATAGAAGGCATAACAGGGAGGAAGGTGGTGAGAAAAGGTGGAGAGGAGGGACAGTGAAGAAAGACAAGAGAATTGTATGATAATCACTGTTCTATAGAACCAAACATATACCCATTGTGTTCAAGGAAATTGGCTCACTTTAGTCTCTTTGGGGAAGTCCAGATGGTTCAGGGGGTTAAGTGTTCCCTTTGTAGCCCCAAGGACCAAGGGTTGAATCCAGGTACCGGCCCGTGCAGACCCATATGCTGAACTGGGGTGTGCTTCCCATTCTGGAGGCCCCCAATATAGTTCTCACTCCCCAGTTTGGCCCCTGGCTCAACAAGGCATGCCTCCCATGTGGGAGGCCCCCAGCCCAATTCCCACCCTGTGTGGCCTCCATCCACCTGTGTGGAATAAAACCATGTCGTAAACCAACAATGTACAACTATGGAGACTACTCTGGACCCTCCCCCTTCTCTCTGTCTCTCTCTGTCTCTGTCAAAAACAATAAAAATAAATCTTCAGTCTATTCTGATGACAGGTGCAACCAAGTGAACTAAAACCTAATATGCCTGCATGAGCATTTTTAAAGAGAAGACAAGAGATTTATTATCCCAAGTTTTTTTTTTCTTTTCTCAATGCAGTGGTCCTCTTCTGATTCCTTTTCTTTTTCTTCTCATCTTTTTTCTTTTCTCTTTCTTTCTTTCTTTCTTTCCTTCCTTCTTTCCTTCTTTCTTTCTTTCTTTCTTTCTTTCTTTCTTTCTTTCTTTATCTTCCTTTCTTTTCTTTCCTCCCCTCTCTCTCCCCCACCCTCCCACCTTCTTTCTTTCTTTTAACTGAGAGCTTCACATGATGAAGAGTGAGCCACTCAGGCCCCACAGAACAAGGGACAGAGACAGGAATTCGAAAGAGAGGCCTCTTTGTTGCTTCCGATAACCAGGCATGTCCTAACCTTGATGTAGACAAGATCAGAGCCATGAAGACTTATACTACTTGAGGTCATTGACTGGTTTGTGGAGTTTTTGTTTGTTTTGGTTTCCATATTTTAAGATGACAACTTTATAGGAGCAACATCTATGGTGCTCATAGATGTATTCCAAGCCACAAGGACAGATCCTGACATATGGAAGGCCTCAACAGATGAAATAAGGAAGAAAGAAATAGACTCGTGCCTCGTGAAATTAAATGAGTTTCATTGCTTCTGGACTGTTCCAACTGCAACTTTTATGACCCCCAAACAACTAACTAGTAGCATTTTCTAACATTTACTCATCATTTATTGATCAAACATTTAATGAGTACCTACTATGTACCTTGAATGAGGTCATAACCTGCCACTCTTAATGTACTATACTTCTCATTTCATCTATTCAGAATATTATCTCCCTCCAAGAGCTGAAGCTGGAAGCAATCTTATCCCTAATTCCAGAACAAAGTTTCACAACAATAGTATTTTTCCAAGGAAGGGCTGCCTATTTCACTACAAAAAGTACTGCTGAATAAGCACCAACTACTTTTAAGATTATTGGTACATCAGAAAATGGTGTCATTAGGTGGAATTAATTTTTCTATTTAACATGGTTTAGGTTATTATTTATATTATTATTATTGAAATGTTAACAAAAATAAGGCAAAATTCTAATTTCAGGGACCTGCCCATTTTTGCCCCTTCCTTCGAATTTATTTCCATAGAGAATAACAATTAATCTCAATCTCATGCAGTGGCCTCTGCTAGCCATCTCTAATTCTGGAAGTGAACAAAAAGAAACATTTTTTTTTAAAGATTTATTTTATTGGTTGAGAAAAGATGAGAGAGAAAGAGAGAGGGTGGGAGGGTGGGAGGGTGGGAGGGTGGGAGGGCCCAGAGAAGTCTTCATAGTTGTATATCATTAGTTGTGACATGGTTTCATTCCACACAGGTGGATGTGGGTCATGGGGGGTGGGAACCAAACTGGGGGCCTCCCTCATGGGAGGTGAGAACCTTTGCTGCCAAGTTCAGAGGTGACCAGTTGCACCTCAGTTCAGCATATGGGGCTGCACCGACTGGCCAGGGCCAGGAACTGAACCCCGTACCTCGTGACTGTGAGAAGCAAATGCCTAATGGCTGAGCTATCCTAGCATCCCCTGAAAAGAAACTTAAAAAAAAATACACTAAGGCGCCATGCAGTTGTTCCTTTAAGTGTGACATATTTTGCATCTTTTATTATGTATGTGAAGAAAAAATAAAATAATGCTCCCCAGAATCACATTTTATCTATCATATGGTAAGTGTTACTATGAATGAAGAAAGTATGCATAGAATGTTTGAAAAAGTTATTTTGAGGCATCTTCATCCACTTCTTGAGTAGTTCCTCTCAGCACTTGGTTCAGCTATCTTTTTCAAGCAGATAGAGGACTCCTTTGGGATTCAGAAAATGTTTCCCATCCTAACACAGGTCTTTGTAGGACATTCAGAAAGGGGAGAGGGAAATGAAAATATTTTCCCAAGTCAGAAGACTTCTGGTTAATAGGAACAAATGCGGAATCTGGAAAGATTCCAATCAGCTTCCTTGAAGTAAAATAATTCCAAGGTTCTTATTTTTAAAACATATCTTTCACTCATGTAGGCAACATGAACAAATAACTGATAAAATTCCTTAAAAGAATGGATCATATGGGATAAAATATTCTCTTTGAGAGCAAATTGCTTTTTAAAAAATTCTTAATGCTCTCTAATCTCAACTTTATTTAGCTCATTGCCCTTTTTATGGTTTTACAGGTGGCTTTATTGTGTTTATATACACCGATGGGATATGAATTATTGTTATTATTATTTTAATATGTTGAAAGTCTATTTCAAATCCATCTTAAGGAAACGATTACTGCTTGGGACTCTCAGTGGAGTACTGAAACCTTCATTTGCATCCTTAAACAGGGCTCTGCAGGGGAGACAGCCTGCCCTAGACCTCAGCGGGGGTAAATTCATGAATGAAGCAAGAATTTCATTTGTTTGTTTTTCCAGAAGAGAAAAGATTGCAAAATAAATAAAATGTTTTACTAAAGAGAAAGAAAAATACATGGTTTCTTCTTTTCCTCACCTCCTGCCTAAGTACTCAGATGGAAGGATGACAGCCAGGACTTCCTCTGGGGACCCTAACAAAGCCTCAGAAATCACAGGGTTCGCAGCACGCTCTCTGGACCTCAGTTTCCTCATCTGTAAAACAATGTAAAGCACCAGGACAGAACCTGCCCCCTAGTAAGTGTTCATTCAATGTTAGCTTATGTTAAAAGTGGGAATGGCCCTCTTAAATATTAATTATAAGGGTTAATGATTTGCAGTTAGAGTTTCTTTTAAATTTTTCAGTAAAGACACAGGATTCCTGGAGTAAAAAGCATTTGATCTGGCACTTTCCATAGCTATTTATCTTCCAGCAAACACATGGATTGTTTACTGTTTATGAACCATTCTGCTAAGATGGAGAGAGGTTGGGTAAGAGAGGACAGGTCCCAAAGCCTTTTCTGTCCAGGTGTTCACTGTCTAGGGAAGGAAGCATTTCTAAACCAGGAATTGCAATGTAACAATGGCAAATTCTGTAATAAAAATACTTATACCTATTATGCATTGACTGTGCTTTGGGGTGGGTCAGCATGTTGCAAGTATTATCCTACTTGTCTTTCACAACAATTCCGTGAAGGAGGAGCTATTCTTCCCATTTACAGAAGAGGACACAGGCACTATTGCTCCCATTTTCAGAGAGGCTAAATGGCTCTTCCCAGGTCACATACATACCTAGCAAATGGCAAGGCTGGAATTTGAACTTGGGCTGTTTAAATCTAAACTCCATGTTCTCAACCACAACACTATACTGCCTCCCTAAAATACAATGTAGAAATACTAGTATATATTACTTATTTTTATTAAAATAATATATTATTAAATGTAGATAGTAAAAATATTGGGAGCACAGAGAAACTATCTGGCCAACTCTGTCCCAGGAAAGGTGTGAGATGACACTAAGGAGGAAATGACATTCAAATTAGTCAACAGAGCTATTTTCATAGACATGTCATGGATTAGACTCAAGGACACATTTATTTAGTTTCTGACCCCACCCAGCTACCAGAAATCTAATTATCAACTTTTTCTAATCTGCAATTGCATTTTCAAATTTCTTTCACCAGTGTCCTATATTTGTACATTGAATATATTTGGTCACTGAAACTCTCAATACTACCGTCCTCTTTTTAGGAGAAAGCAAAAATCACACACACGCACCCCCTAGTATATTAGGGATTTCTTTAAATAACAAATTCCAATAGTACATGGCACATTTTTATAATGTATTAGTGATGATATATACCAAAATGTTAACAATGACTACTTCCTAGAGGCTCTAATCAATCTGTTTACTTCCAAATTTTACAAGTTTTCTTAAACATTTGTCACTTTTGGCATCAGATTATATGTGTATTTAAAATAGGTAACAAAACCTTGTGGGTGTTGTCAAAAAGTCAACGCATGTTCAGTTCACTCAGCTCCATCTTCTCTACATCTCCGACATCCAGCTCCTTAGTGACAAGGACTACATCCCAAGGGGGAGCAAGGTGGAAGGCTTGAGCATGGTAGTTCTTAACGAACATTTAGCTCTTAATGTGAAAATGCTTGGGGGCACCTATACAACTGACAAATGAAGTCAGAGTGGAGAGACTCTCGAACTGATCTTCTCCTCCGATAAATAATGTAAAAAACAGAACAACAGTGCACATCCTGTTCTATAGGTTTTTCTCTCAGCAATGGGGCCTGTTATGTACAAGGTGTTAAGCAGGAAGAAAAGAGGGCAAAAAGGTCTACTCTCCAGCCCTGAATATCTTTCGGTCCAGCAGTGCAGACCACATACTACTACAGGAAAAGATAACTAGCAATATGTGTGCAGAATATGCTTTTGTGTTTACCAACGCAAGTGTGAAAGAAATGTTTTATTTTTCAATAATAAAAAGGTGCATTTCTTTAATATAGGAAATATTGAATGTCTATAATTGTTATCAGGTTCGGATTCTTACAAGTGGCAGAAACATAATTTTAGATAGTTCAAAGACCCCCTCTCTTCTTGTTCCTGATATCTGCTCTACATCTGAGAGGGCCAAGCTGATGGGGAAAAGAATGGGGAAATAGACAAGTGTTCAAGCTGACATTATCTGAGATCTATTGTCTCATCTGGCCCTTGGGGATTGGGATACTCATATGGCTGATTGAATGGACCTTCTTCCCATCCAACTGCCCCGTAAGGTTGGTGACTGTCCTTGCTACCAAAGCTTTTTCTGAGGCCCCTGCATGTTGCTGGGTGGGTATGAGGCTTGAGGGGCTGTCCTGTGCTCTTCATGAGTAAACTGGAATCACTCCTCAGAGCCGCATCAAGTTGGGCTGGGGTTGATTTGTGTGGCAGCCTCAGGCCCGTGAATTGAGACAAACTCCATAACCATGTCTGTTCTGACATCTTGAAGCTTCCTCAAGCTCCACCTGCAACTTGGTGCAGTTATCTCTACTTACCTGGGATTTCTATAATCTCCCATCCAAGAGTGAGAGATGGGGGAGATGTCGTCTTTTTTTGTTGCTGTTGTTGTTGTTGTTTTTTCTCCTCTCCCTTTTTCTTCTAATAACAAACTAGAAGCCCATGTACTTCTTTTCTCCTCTGACACTCAGGTAAATTTATCATTCTTGACTCATCAAACAATCCTTTGAAGCGAAAAATCTTGTTCCTGTGTCCTTTTGTATTCTCTCATATCCATTAACTTCACCTGAGAACTCCTTGTTCCCTGTAGCTTTTATGCATTTGAACACAAGTCAAGAATATACTTCTTTTTTCTCTGAATCAGTGGGTGGACTGTGCTCTGACTGCAAAATGGCAGAAGGGCTGTAGGATGAAAGGAAAATACATGAACAAAATCCTCAGGTAAAATAGGTCAAAGTACCTTGCTACCATTTGTTTAAATACAAGCTCAAGATAATAAGGGAAGAGATGGGCAGGTCTAGACCTCAAACAAGCCAGCAGCCTGCTGGGTGATGCTCCTGAGAAACAGGCCTGCTCTTCACGGTCTGGCAGTCAAGACTCAGGGGTGTGCAAGGTTATTTTGCACACACCACTTGCTCCTAGTGGACCGGCATGGAGGAAGCTACGATTTCCACAACCGTCAAGCAGGAAGAGAGAACAGAATAGAAAAAAACTTCCTCTGACAATGAAAAGGCGACCATTTTGCCCTTTCAAAACCCTCAGTCTGCCCGAGTAACCCCAGAGAAGAGACTGTGCTACCTCCTATTTCTATTATATCACTGTCTCTTTCAGTTTTTGTATTCATTGTCATCAGTCATGTCTGTTGCTGTCATTCACCTATTATGTCATACATGCAAATGTCACAAGTATAAAGTCCAATGAACACATTTTATAACTATTAATTTTTTTTTTATCACGTCCAATCAATGACTTTGGACAAGTCACTTAGCCTCTTTATTATCCACTCATTTAACAAGTATTTATTAAGCACCTAATATGTACTAGACACAGTGCTGGTTGCTGGGATACAATAAGAAGAAAAACATATCTAGTTGTTATTCTCATAGGGCTTATTATAATTTGTGAATGGGATACAAAAATAATTTTTTAAGTATAAAAATATATGATAACTTTTAATAATTGCTATGAAGGAAAAGTTCATGGTATGAGTTTGAGGGCAACGGAGGCTCTTTTTGAGTCAGTGACATTAAGCTGATGCCTAAATGTTGAAGGCTGAGTAGGGGATAACTTAATAAAGCTTTTGAGGGTTGGGCAAGGGGACAGTATTTCAGGTCGAGGAAACAGCATTTTCAGAGGCCCTGAGGTTGAAGACCAAAGTGGCTGGGAAGAGAAATCATGAAGTGAAACTAGAAGGAGTCAGCAGGACCTTACCGACCATGTTAAGAATTTTTAAAAATCTTTTCCCTAAAAACAATGAAAAGTTTCTACGTGTCAGACATGGTCAAATTTGCATTTTATAAAGATCACTGGTGGCTGTGACATCATCCCTTCTTCTCAGCCACCAATTCTTAGTTCCATGCCAACAGTTCCTTTCAGTAACTCAGAAATCTTAGTCTCTGGCCACAACCTCCTATTCTTCCATGGTTGTAGCAAATCCCCAGGGACAGCCAATCTTTCATTTCATTGAGACCTGCAGTGGTTTTTTCACTCTACTGTCTACATACTCATTGGTTCTCTCTTTCCTTCACTTTTCTCCTTATTTATCAGCAGGGAGTCAGAACATGACACCCCAAAATATGCTACTTTGTCATATTGATTAATTTGAGCAGAAAGTAACTTAAGAAATAGCACGTACAGGAAGAGCTCTCTTACTTTTTCCTCTACCTGAAAGCAGAACATAAAGTTCCTGTGAGAAAGATGCTTTCTCTGTACCAGGAATAAGAGAACATTCTGATTACTGGAGATGAGATAAATCTGTACAAAGAGACCTTCTAAAATAACTCTTATCTTTCATTGGTTCTCCATATCTTTCCTAGTCACTTTCTCACAATTGACTGCCCCTAGCCCCAAACCCCTTTTCCTTTGTCTTGTCACATTGCCACAATTTATGGTTCACTGTTGAAATGATATATAAGCTCTTGGGCCTATCGGCTTCTTGGGTCTTTATTTCTTTTCTGTGAAGGCTCCCAAGCCATATGAAAATATTAACACAAAAATGAAACTTGTATGTTCTTCTCTTGATAATCTGTCTTCTGTCAGTTTAATTGTCAGGCTCAGCCACAGAACCTAGAAAGCCAAAGGAAAAACCTTTTCTCCCCTACATAGCTAAGATTCGGTGGTCTACCATTGAAGTCACTCTTTTATTAATGTCCAAAAGTAACTATCCTAGTGTTTCTTGTATGATATCTGCTCAACAGAACCCAGCATCTGACACAGAGCAGATGCACAATAAAAATTTGTGAGTGAATGAATCCAACAGTTCACCAACTCTGAGTGACCTCTGGGCCATGAACGTCGCTGCACCACATACTTTCCACTTTCCACTTGTATCACTATGTCAGTGTCACCAACCTCAGTTGAGTCCTCATCTTGTTTACTTTGTATTTTGACTACTTCAACTCTTCCCTCTGGTCCCACCTCACCCTCCTTCAAGAAGCTAATCTATATTTCTTCTAATGAGCATCTTGCATCCAGTCAATAGTCATAGATTCACATTAGCATTTAAAACTGAAGCTCAAGTTCATCTCCTTGAAGGTATATTCTGAGCCAAGTAAAGTGTTGATTACATTTGAGTGTCCAGCTACTGAAAGGTCACATTATGAATTCCATTTCATAGAATGTTTATACAGGCCTGCTTTGAGAAGAGCACTGTTACAACAGGTGATGCAGAATGAGGTAGGTACAATGATTGCCCCCATTTCACGTAGGAGGATCCTGGAACACGGAAAGATTAAGTAATGTACCCAAAGTCCTACAACTAGTAACTGGTAGGGCTGGGCTTTGAAGAAACTTACATTTTAATTTGGATTTGAAACCTTCCTGCATCTTCTTCTATACCACAGTGACTATGCACCTAAATACTCTGCTCCTCTTACAGAAAAATAGGCAGAGGGCATTGGTAGATGTCCAACTGCACCTCAATCAGCCCTGGATACAAAGCTGTGGGCCTAGGAAACTGACCACCAGTATTTGAATCTTTTTGCCACGGGTACTGACAGCACTATCAGAAGTATTCTCACCCACACCCCTCATTTAGAGGCACTAGTGCCATCTGGTGGGGATACCGGTAGATTTTGTGCTATCTTGGAATCTTTCTTAAGCCCTGTCCCCCCACCCCCCACTCCACCCCCCGCAACTTCCCCAAAGCACATTTATTTCTCACAGTCCAGAAGCTAGAAAGTCCCAGGTTGAGGTGCTAGCAGATCTGGTGTCTGGTGAGGACTCTCTTCCTGATTTGCAGATGTCCGTCTTCCAGTTGTGTCCTCTCTTGGATTGTTCTTAGTATTTATCTTTACCATAGCTCCACCTTCATGCAGATTTTAGGAACTTCTTAATAGATTGTTAGGCAAAGTTATTGCGCAGGCATTAGGCAAGGCTCCTCGGGAATAAGTTGCTCTTGTCTTTTTTATTGCATTTATTTTTACTGAGTCTACATTGAAATTTGATAAAAACAAATAGAACAAACTTGTTTGTCATTGTCATTCATCACTTTTTTCCTTTTTCATAGTATAAAAGGCAAAATTTATATGCAAGTAGACAAATTCTGTGCCTCAGTTTCGGTATTTAAAATGGTGATAATCATGGCATTTACCTAAGAGGGTTGTGGTGAAAATAAACTAATCCATATATAGTGAGAGGACAGTACCCAGCACACAATAAACATTCAGGAAATGTTAACTATTATTTTTATTATTCCATAGACAAATTGGATACTTTTCTCTTCTAGAAGATTAAGACAAAGATAAACAATCTTCAGAGTCATTCCTTTTGAAAAC
>PVKE010034381.1:0-17425 GCA_004027555.1 Craseonycteris thonglongyai
GGCAAAATCAGGACTCATATTCCAGGCAGTTGACTGGATACACTAGGTAATTTCTGTTACACTTGGCTTCAAACAAATGATCTGTGGGTATAACTGGTGGAAACATCCCTGGGCCATTAGGGATTAGCTCTTACTGCCTGCTACATTAATCAAAACGTACCTTTCCATATGCTGCTTGATATTCTTTAACAATCAGCTGCCGCCGTGCATTCGATCTCTCAGTCAGAATGCTGATGAGTGTTTCCTCATCAGTTCCTAAATGAAACAAACATAATTTTATCCTCCATCAACCCAAAGACGCTTAATATCTGTCATGAACAAAAGAAAAATTACCAATGGTCTGAAACAAACGCGGACAGGAAGGCATTTTAATTTTTAATTTCCAGGGTCTTAGCCGGTTGAAATCTTTGTTTGCTTAAGCTTTTGGAAAGGAAAATGAACTTTACTTGGATAGTTTTGGAGGGAGAAAATAATCATTGCTCAAATATTCCTATGACAGAGGGAGAGTGACATAGCAATGTACTGCTTTTGCACTAGGTTTTTTTTTTCCCCCACTTATAAGAGGTTACTGTCGTATCACCATACTTGCTATCTAAATCTCCTTTCCTCTAGAAAAAAGGAACTGAACTGACATTTAGTGAGAACTACCATATACTGGGCACCTTTTATTCATTGTCATATTTAAAATCCTCTGAGGCCCTAGCCAGTAGATAATTGAGCTGTCCTAAAGATGAAGACACTAATACTTAGAAAACTTACCTCATTTGCCAAAGTCATGCAACTTTTAAGGGGTGCAGCAGAAATTTGAACCCAAATCTTTGACTCCAAAATATGTATATATTTCTCTCTTGGCCATACCTTTCTCAGGCATTGTAGACCCATATACTTAACCACCTGAATAAAGAATAACATCAAGCCAGGACTAATGCTGGCCTGCCTAAGCATTTTGAAAGAAGCCACTACATACTCTTTTCACAAACATGTTTTCACAGAGCCAATACAGTACTAGCCATTGACCCAGTACAGCAAGTGTACTGAAGTAGAAAAGATGCCAACAAGAAAAAATAGCTACATTAAAAAGACTTCAACATTTCAGAAAAAAAACACTTTCCGTTTCTCCCCTTTAGCCACCTCAAGACTACTAGTTTCTTGATAAGTATAGTATTAGAATAACATGTGAGTCGTGCTAGCCTCCAAATCAGGAGAGGACTACACCTGGGTTGGAGAGCGGTGTGTTGACTTGCATGCCTTGAATATGCATGACTAGAATGACATAAAAGTAGGACGGTATAATGGATCAATTGTTAGGCTAGGCTCAACTTCTCTGTGTTGAGGTGACCCACACACACATCGGCTACATATCCTTGGCAATAAACGGTAGCCACTGTACATTGTTGATGGGGCAAAAGAAACTGTGTGCTTGGTTAGCTATTGAGCCTTCCAATGAAAGATGTTGCCCTACTGTATTTCTGGTCTTTTATTCTTCTACACAGTTAAGAAAACAGAATTAGATTAAAGCCAAGTTGTATTCTGTGAGTTTGTTAACTTGGACCTATAATGGCATATGTGTTGGTACATGACTAGATACCTTCAACTGCACAACTATTTCAAACTCAGCTTGCCTCAGGTTGAGTTTATTCTACTTCCTCTCTCTAACTTGTTTTTTATTCTGTTCCCTCATCAAGCATGGACATACATATGGATGTAGTCATCCAACCAAAACTCCTGGGAGTCATACTATAATCCCTTCTTCTCCTTCCTCCCTACATTGTAGAAATCATCTGCATCTCTTGAATTTTCCCTCTCTTCTGTCATTGTGTGTCCATCATATTTTACCAAGAAACTTCAATAGCATCCTAATTTGACCCCCTTATAATTCAAATAGAATATTACTGCCTACGTAAATTTTAAAAAAATGTACCTGATCATATTGATCCCTTGGTTGAAATGATAATGGCTCTCTATAACCTCCAGGATAAAGTTTCTCCCCCTTTGCTCATACACCAGGTCACTAGGATCTAGCCCAGATGCTTTATGAGGCCCACTTTAGTTATGACTGTACAGGAAGATCATGACTACTGCCATTGAGTACTGATTTAATGTCACGAGAGGCTGAAATGTCATGGATCTGTTTCCTGTGACAGAATTCTGATTTCTCCATGGAGCAACAGTCTTGATCATGGGGTGCAGCTGGAATCTGAATGCAAACCTCTGACTCCAAAACATGCATGGTACATCTTTCTCCATACCTCTCTCAGGCATTCCAGACCCATATACTTGCAATAAAATTTATAACCCATCTTAAAGCAAAAATAAAAAAGTTATTTTTGTGACTTATGAATAAAAGTTTGGTATCCAGAATTCACATTTAAAAAATCCTGCCAATCATAAAGAAGACAATCCAACTGAAAAGTGGATGAAAGATATGAAGAAGTCATTTGTGGAAGAGGAAGCAAACAAAGAAGAAATGATGCTTAACCATATCAGTCATGGAGATGTAGAGAAGAGAGGAAACAAACGTGCAGAATGAGATACAATTTTAGTCTCACTCAACTGGAAAAAACATATTAATACCTTAGCAAGCGTGGGTAAAAAAATGGAGTGAGAGGAAGTCTCATGTATTACTGCTTAGAATGCTAAATTGTATATTCATTTCAGAGAGCAGTTTGGCAAAATTTCTAATTTGAAGATGAATATCTTTTTCAACCTGGAAATTCCAAGTGTTATATTCTTGAGAAATGCTAGCAAGTGTACACATGAGACATAAGTAGAAATATTCAATGCAGCATTTTTATATTGTAATAGAAAAGAATTATAGGCAATTTAAACATTCCATCAATATTCTCATCTTATGATATAGTCATTCAATAGACTACTATGCAGTTAAAATTAATGAACTGTACCAAATATATCACCATAGTAAATCTCAAAAACATGATGTTAAGGGATAAAAACAAGTTGCAGAAGAATGTATACAGTATGATTTCAATTTATATTGTTTGAGACCTTGCAAAACAATATGTACATACACATGTAGTTATGGAATTACATGTTTCATGGGAATAAACTCCAATTTAGGATAGTGCTTATCCTTAGGGAATGAGATCCAGGAAGAAATGGCAGGAATTGTATTTATAATGATTTATAATGATTTATGATGATGATGATGATGATGATGATGATAATTACTGTTGTTGGTAGTAATGATGAGTGATGGTGACAATAGCGTTTAATATTAAGTAAATATGGCAAATTTTAACATTTAATGAAACTGGGTTCCCTATACTTTTCCTCATTATTTCACAAGCTGTAAAAAAGTTTCTTACAATTTCTTTAACTGAAGAAGCCAACATGGGTGAACTGAATGAACCACTGCACTTTTAGACTGTAACTTCCCTGATTTGCTTCAGCATTAAGAAAGGAATTATAAAGCACTGCTCACCAAGTCCTCTGATCGCCTTATGAATAGCTTCAGCGTCCACTGAGGGGCTAAAGCCTGGATAATCTCGCACAGTCCCTCGGTGCCCAACCTAGAAGGCAATATGTGAAAGTACTAATAGTTCAAAATGCCATCTTTGTTTATATATATATTCCCACATGCATATTGGAAACATATAAGAAACCCATAATTTGTACACCTTCCTATCCCTTCAAGAGAGCCTCCTGTTCCTAGAGACACAAGCGATATGACATCTACTGCATATAGAATGAGGCCTCTCCTTTTTTCTACTTGTGTAACAAATTAGAAATATAAAACATGCATTCACTAGAACAATGAATGTGTTAATCCTGGTGACTCTGAAGAATATTTACTTTAAAGTAGCTTCTGCATCAAAGCAAGAAGTAGGAATTTCCTACATCCTCTTTGTATTCAATAGATAATTCAAAGCTCTTCATTATATCTAACACAGAAGTGGTTTACAGACTTCAAGATGTTTTAATTAATGTTGACCACAGTCCTTGGGAAACCATATGCTAAAGGATCCACAAATGAAAACCCTATTAAGACTGCCTGTTGTTAAGCTTTGTTTAATGAATATGTAATTGTGGCTGATAAATTCTCTTCTGAAAGTTCTACTGACATAGATCTTCAGGAATTGCATGCAAATGAAAAATACCCTGATACTAATTTTAAACACATAAATTAGAAACATATCAGTAAGCTGGGAAAGACCTTCCTACAGAAAAAAAAAATATCTTTAAAATGCTCAAGGGACTGTAGAACAGTCACAAAGATGCTGAGAAAAATCCAAATATGCATGTACTTACATGGTATTTTCTAACTCTTTGAATAAAAATTTAATTTTACAGTAATGTTTTCTTTTTAAACTGATTTTCCTATCTTATCACTGAATAATGTTGTTCCATTATCTCATTGCTTCATTTAGGGTCTCCTGAAGTGTTTAATGTTTTCATGAAAAGACATTATCTTGTCACATTAAAGTGAATGGAAAATTAATGTTCTGGCACAGTAAAAAAATGATAGTCTGTTGATTTCATAGATTAGATTGAACAGTTTGTTTCAATACAATCAAACATAGTTGAACCTTACAATATCCAAAATAAAGCCTTTTGATTTTAAAAAGTAATTATAGGGAAAGCTGGGATGGCTCAGTGGGTAAAGCGCTCGCTTTGAAGACCCGAGGACCGAGGATCGAATCCTGGCCCCGGCCCATGTGGAACCACATGCTGAACTGGGGTGTGTCCCCAGTTCAGTTCTTGCCAGGACCTATGTGGGAGGCTCCTGGTCCAGTTCCTGCCCTGTGCAGCCCTGTGCCCGCCTGTGGAGTGAAACTATATGGAAAACTAATGTCAACTATGGAGACTGCTCTGGGCCCTCCCCCTTCTCTCTGTCTCTCTCTGTCTCTGTTTCTCTCTGTCAAAAATCAATAAAATAAATCTTAAAAAAAAAAAAAAGTAATTATAGTGAGTCAGAAACTAGATATGGAATGTACCTGATCTAAAAGCATCTGCAAGAAATCAGTCTCTTGAACATAACCTTTGGAGAATTGTCTCTCTCCAAAGCTTAATAAATATGTTATGGATTCACAGACTCAACTGGCTTCATTTCAATTCTACCCATCTATGAACTCTGTTTATCTTATGTATTCAGCTTCCATGTGTGACATTTTACAGGAGTCTCCACAATACTACAGCATTTGAGTAATTCATGCTCAGCACTGTGCCAGGCACTTCATGTACATTAACTATAACCTGCATAACAGTCCTGATGAGTAAGAGTGACATATTTCACATACAAGACACCAAGATTTAAGAAGATTGGATAATTTGCTTAAGTCGCCATAGCTAGTTAAGCAGCAGGTTCTGAATCTGAGCATAGTCATGACCATTGCAGCCCATTCCTAGTCTTTTTTGAAATGTGGCCTCTGAATCACCTGGGTTGATTCTTATAATGCATATGAGCAAGCCCTGCTATGGACATATTGAATCAAATTCCTTAGAGGTGTTAAGGTAGACATGACACATTTAAGAAGCTCCTGGGTGATTCTGTGCCATGAGGATAAATATGGTTGCTTCTGAACACAAAAAGAGGCAATTGTAGTCAGATTCTAATTGTTCATAGATTATGAAAACTCAGCATTACCACTCTCGCTGTGACCTTTTCACTGCCCTGCACTACAGACGCAGCAAAATATGCTGCAATTCCAATGTGCAAGATTAGAGAAGGATGAAATTCTCAACCTGTTATGCAACTTGCTACCTAGTAAGTATTAAGTGGGAAGGCCCTACTCATTTAATTAAAAGAAAAACCACACTCACATACCAGCTTGAAAAATAACATAGGAATTCTGAAGTGGAAGCTTACTGATTTCAAAATGCTTCAGTTATTTAAGTGAGTAGTATTATTTATTTAATAGACTTGGTTACCCAGAACATTCAGAAATACTTACATGACTTATAAAAAAATTTTTTACAATATAAGAAATAGGTAGAATTTTTTAAAATAGATTTATTATTTGTGAGAAGGTGAGAGAGAGAGAGACAGAGAGAGAGAGAGAGAGAGAGAGAGAGAGAGAAAAGTGGGAAGGGCCCAGAGCAGTCTCCATAGTTGTACATCATTAGTTGTTACATGGTTTCATTCCACACAGGTGGATGGGGGGCCGTGCAGGCAGGAACCGAACGAGGGGCCTCCTGCATGGGCGGTGAGAACCTCTACTGCTGAGCTATCGCGGTAGTTACCAGTTTCGCCGCAGTTCAGCATGTGGGTTTGCATGGGCCAGGGCTGAGATTTTATCCCTGGACCTCATGGTTGCAAGGCAAGCACTCAATCTGATGAGCTATCCCGGCATTCCAGAAATTAGTAGAAATTTTAAAACTAATATATGCCAGAGAGTGACCAAAGTGCTTTACAGACAACTTATTTAATTCTTACAATGGCCTGAACAGGTGGATCTTACTATTTCCATTTAAAAATGAGAGAAATCTGACCTCAGAAAACTTATTTGCTTGACATAACTGCTACTAAGGACAACCCCAGAATTTGAAACCACCTCTTTGTGTCTAAAATGCCTTGCGCTCTATACCATCAAAATGCCTGACAGGATACCACCTAATGGTTCACCAAGTGTGGTTCCTGGATCAGCAGTAGAAGCCTCATCCTGGAACTTATTAGAAATGCAAAATTTCAGGCTCACCCATCTTAGTGCAGCAACATCTCTGGAGCTACGACTTAGGATTTGTTTTTAATAAGCTCTGCAGATGATTCTAATGCATGCTGAAGTTTGAAAAACAGGGCTCTATTTATTCTTGGCTGCCCAGGAAACCAAAGCACAAAAGAGCAAACAAGCCTTGGATTCTTTTATGGGTGTGGAAGAAGAATTTGATGATGAGCTCATTGTTTCAGGAATGTTGGCATTTTTATAGCCAAACAAAACTATTTTCATCGCCTGCTTCACTGCAGGCTTAATTCCTTGACATTTAAATTACTAATCAATACTTGACTTAATTTTTTTCCACTAACCCTACTACCCTAACAAAGTGTCAGTGCTAGTGTAGGGCATTGCATAAATATTTGGCAAAGTCTTTCTTTTAAAAAAATCACGTTTATTTCCACCCACATCCCTTAAACACATTTGGTTGCTTTCCTGTTCTCAAACTTGACCTTCAGATACTCCAAAAGAAAAAATGATCCTGAAACCAGTTGGAAAAGAAATTAAAACAAGGAATGTCTATCTAAATAAAGGGGAAATAACAAGAGCTCTTTACATTAATAACAACGGGCGAAGCACTGTGCTAAGTATGTTTCCTGCATTAGCTCATTTAATCCTCACAATAAATTTATGAAGGCAGATGTAATAAATCCCATTCACAGATGATGAAACTGATGCTTAAGTATCTCACCCAAGTTCACATCCATCTTCACTCCTAATTACTAGGCTAGGCTGCACCTCATTTGAACCATCTCCGTGGCAATATATTTTCCCCTGATCTACTAAAACTATCCTTTGGAGGTTGGTCACAGCTCATGAGGAGGCCCTGACACCACTGGTATGGCCCAGCTTGGCATGGGTGGGGATCTGTCTGCTACTACCCCTGAGTGAGGACTTCTATCTTTGACTCATGAAAGCCAGTCATTCCTATTTCTTCATGCAAAATGTACTGGGTTTGAAAAAGTTACACATTAATATTCAGGAGAGTGAATGAAAGAGAAAAACACAAGGTGCTCATCCTGTTGATGAGAAACACATTTAAAGCCAAATGCTTCACAGTAAGAAGAGCAGCCACCGCAGGTACAATTTGAAGGTGCAGCTGAGCCAAATCACTTCTCACTTCAGAAAGCCCTGTAAGGGCCATATCCAAAAGCTACGCTTTCAAATCAAAGCGTCATATAAACTTCTAGGACTCAGGAACTCTCGAAGAGCCAGGGAGAAATGATCACTCTCTGCTCAATGTCAAAACAATTTGGGTCATGACAGTTTACGATAAAAGGAAAAATGGAAGACTATAAATGAATGAATGAATGAGCAAGCAAGCAATCAAAACTTGGAGAATATAAGACTTCTCTTCCTATCTTTCAAGTAAAAATATTTTTCAAAACCAAGGAAAGTTTACTATAAAAGGCTCTAAAAAGAAATATGGTCAAGTGAGGCAGGTGTTAGGGGTTGAACTGTGTCCCCCTCCAACAGATACACTGATGTCCTATAATAATCTATGGTACTTTATAATGTGACCTATCTAGATAGGTTATTGCTGATGTAATTTGTTGAGATTAGGTTATGTTGGAGGAGGGTCAGTCCCTAATCTAATGTAACTCTGCATGCCATGTTAAGACAGAGACATACAGGGAGAATGTGATATGACGATAAAGGGATGAAGGCAAAGACTGGAATTGTTCTTCTAAAGAACACCAATGATTACACTAAAGCACCAGAAGGCAGGAAGAGTTGAGGATGGTTTCCCTTAAAGGTTTCAGAGGGAGCGTGACCCTACCAACACAATGATTTCTGAATTCCAGCCTCCAGAACTGTGAGACCATAGATTTCTATTGTTTTAAACTGCTCAGTCTGTGGAACTTTGTTACAACAGCCCCAGGAAACTAATACAGCAGGCAAGATGCCAGAGAAAGGGACGGGTAACCAGCCAGGTCCTGCAGGGCAAAGGCGAGGGGATTTATCTCCTCCCGTTCCTCATCACCAGGGCATCAAAGGGAAGCCGGGGGTGCCAAGCAGAGAATGGCAGCCTCAGGGACCACTGATAGAAGTGAGGCTGGCATTATAGCTTCATTAAGTTAGCAATGTGTCCAAGGGGGTACAAAGGAGATGTTTGCATTTCATCATGCACTCACTCCAATGAGGAAATCATCTATCTGCCAGCTTTTCTTTTTCTAATTTCATCAGGGGAGTCTCAGAGCAAGATGGTTGGAATGTGATAAAAGAGAACATTAGGCTGGAGTAGAAAAAAGAATATGATTCAGAAATTAGGGAAGGTGGAGACTAACAATTTGTGGTGTGTTTTCTATGAAACCCAGATTATAATGAGAAGCCCTGACCCTCAAAAGTTATGTCACTTGTGGTTGGCCCAGTGAACACTACCTTCTTTTGGTTCCAGGGTGCCAGCTCAGAGGGTCCTGTGTCACTCCAGCTTACATTTATCCTCTCCTCTGCCTGACCTCTATGAAAGCCTCTTTCTCTTTTCTTTCCCTCTAATCTGCCATTCCCCTTTCTGTATACAGACAACTCCTAATTTATATCTCCAACCCAGACTTCTATTTTGAGCACCACTGGTCTTACGTAGTCAACGTCTCCTTGATGTATCTGTTTTTCAATCTCATATATCACCTCATTATTTCCTCCCACGCTGATTTCTTCCCCCATGGAACACTTATATGGTACTTACTTGAGCTTAGTATGTGAGGAACATTTACATGGTACTTGCTTGAGCTTTGTATGCGAGGGCTATCAGGAAAAAATCCAGCCATTGTAAGTATAATGAGAATGGTTACATGGCTGGATGCTTACCAGATAGCCCTCATATATGCATGTATGTATATATGCATCCTTTGGCCCTCAAAACCGTCCTAGTGTTGCCAGGAACCAGCCTGGATGAACGAAGTCCCTGAGTTCGAGCGGTGGGAATTAATAGACTGACCAAATGACCAGTCGGCTGTCCTCAACAGGAGCAGCCCGGACTAGGTTGATTTTATTCAATCATGGATATAGCCAAGGTTTATGTCATTACAATGAACAGGCAAAGGTCAGGCATTAGCATAGCAAAGCTCAGTGTGAACAGATCTTTACAGGAGGTAACTTCCAGTAAGGGCTTTGACATGTAGATCATGGGCCATTAATCTATTGGCATCTGCTGCCTGGCCTTCTTGCTGAAGCTATATATACCGTATTTTCCTGCGTATAAGACGACCCCCTAATTTTACAGTTAAAACATAGGTTTAGGCCTATATTCGCTGTATAAGACTACAGCCTCGGAAGTGGGGGGTAGTCTTATACAGCGAATATAGGCCTAAACCTATGTTTTAACTGTAAAATTAGGGGGTCGTCTCATACGCCCGGTCGTCTTATACACCGGAAAATACGGTACACTCTTTTCTATATCTAATCACCCAATCACCTCCCCCCACCCCCCTTTCTGGGAGATGAAATGGGGGGACCGAGGCTTTGCCATCAAGTCCCCAGGCTGGTCCCTCCTGTTAGGCCCAGGGAACCGAGGCTTTGCCATCGAGGTCCCCCGAAACCTTTCCGTTCAGGCTCCGCATGGGCTCCCAACATAGTATGACCCCATTTTATAAGGGAGAAGACTGAGGCACAGAGAGGCAAGAGACTTACCCAAGGTCACAAAGCTTGTCTGTAGAACAACTAGGATTTGAACTCAGGCAATCTCACTCCAGTCCCTGAGCTTGTCCCCAATTTGCTCTTTTCAAACTGCTCCATCCCTCTAAATGACACCACCAACCACCAGAGGCATGGGAGTCTCCTTTCATTCCTTCATTGCTCTTACCCTCCAAACCCAAACATCAGCAAGACCTGATGAGACTAGCTCAGAAAGGTAACCTCATGTGCACTTCTCCCCATCTTCCGGGGTCTTCAATTGTCCAAGTCACCATCGCTGTTTTGGAGGTAAATTCTGCACTAGTCTCCCTCTCCACTTCCTTCTGTTGCCCACCTTGCAGACAAAGGATCTGTGAGAGATCTAAGCCAGGTCATGGCATTCCCCTACTGAACACCCTTCTCTGACCTCCCACTGGATACTGAATAAAGTCCAAACTCCTTGCACTGTCCACATGGCCTGGCAGGGTTTGTCCCAACTCCCTAGTCGCCCTCACCTTGGAGCCACTCTCTTCTTTGCCCATCTCATTTCAGGTCTTTGAGAGTCCAGCTGATATACAGGGGCACCTTGGTACTCGACATTAATTGGTTCCAGGAGGCATGACGAGTACCAAACAAATGACGAGTACCCGGACAAAGTTTCCATCTCAAAATGCATTGAGTACCAAATTCAATGAGTTTCAAAGCAGTCGAGTACCAAGGTACGACTGTATGTTGACCTGTTTCTCATCTTAACACCCCTGTTTGTGTTGTTCCCTCCATCTGAAATGTTTCTCTGCCTTTGGATGCATAAAGGCCATCTTCTCTGAGAGGCATGCCTTGGCCACTTGACCTGAGTGGGTCCTCTCCAGTTATTCTCCATCTGAGCAACCTCCCCCTTAGGGCACTCAGCATTTGGTAATCTCTCTCACTGTTTATATCTGGGTCCCCACCTCCTCTAAAATAAAGTTTGAGGGCAGAGGCCTTTTGTTTGACTCACTACACTATATCCATCTCTTAGACTAGTGCTTATCCTCCAGGCAGGGGCTTACCGGTAATAAATAACTGTGAATGAGTTTGCTGGGAATAGATGGAAGCAAGACAGTGACATCCCAAGGTGTGGGATTTCTGAGGTCTACCCCAAATGTGCTTCCTCCAAATATCGATTGTCCAGAAATTTAAGTGATTGTTGTATCCAGGGAGATTTGGGAGATGTCAGGAACATTTTAATGACCACTCTCAGCACCACAGGCTATGTCAGGTTTTTCAAGCAGGTTCTAGAAGCTGGGATGGATGCCTGGTACACTGGGGATGTTTTCAGTGATTCTACTGAACCTTCCTTCCTGTCTCTCAAGCACTCAGGGTTTCTCTATTAAAGGCAGCAAACTCAACTATCTAGGTTGAGCTTGAAACACTGGGCCCCAGAAAGACTTCAGGAACACAAATTTTTTTCTCAGAATAATTATTTGTTTGAAACAGATTATAAATAATTTATATTCACCTTCTCTTGAGTCGTCTAGCACCACTATCTAAGGATTATATTTTTGTACCGCAATATCAAAGTCAGGTGTTTGATTTAGATAAGAGTTCTGGATCAGCACGCCAGGGTAGCTAGCTCAGTAGTTGAGCACTTGCCTTGCAATCGCAAATTTCAGGGTTCAATTCCCAACCCTGGCCCATGCAACCACATATGCTGAACTGTAGCACAACTGATAACTACTGGGATGGCTCCAGTGGTGAAGGTACTTGCCTCCCATGTGGGAGGCCCCCCATGCAGTTCCTCCTCTGTGTGGCCCCACATCCACCTGTGTGGAATGAAACCATGTCACAACTAATGAGGTACAGCTATGGAGACCTCTCTGGGCCCCCCCCCCCCCCCTTCTCTCTCTCTCTCTGTCACACACACACCTGCTTTCCAACAATAATTAAAAAAAAAGAATTCTGAATCAGAGTCTCTTTATGGCCAAGGGCTACAAAGAGTTGAAGACTAACATGGCTATTCTGGCCACATCCTCAGTTCTGTGCACATCTAACTTCATCTTTCCAGAGGAAATACCTTCGTGTGAGGTATATTTGGGAAGTCACCACTCTGACAGTAAGTTGCTACAGAGTTAAGAATACTTCCTAATTTAAAGTAAATCTAGGTAATAGAAACTCCTTGAACAGTTCATGCCAAGTCTCTTGGGATTACAGGGATTCTTTGTGGCCCTCAGAAGATCCTGAAGGAACGGAAGAGAACGGGAATGCCTCATCAAATCTTGTCCCTTTCCATTCCTGCATGACAGTTTTCTTGTTGCTCCTCAAATACATGCAGCCCATCCACCTCAGAGCTTTTCATCTGCTGATCCCTCTGCCTGGACACTTCTGACCTTGATATTCTCACAGCCCACTTCCTCACTCCATGTGCACTTCTGCTCACATGTCTGAGCAAAAAAAGAACACTCCCTATCACTCTCATTCTTCACCACTGCTTTTGTTCAGAGCACTTCAATCTGACTTTACATTTTATACATGTATTTCTTTGCTTATTATTGTCTTCCCTAATAAAAATCAGAGGCATATAAGCTCTGTGGTTTTTCTCTTTCTGTGACGTATCCCCAGGGCCTAAAACAGTGTCTGGTACACAGTAGACATTTATCAAATATTTGTTGAATGAACATGTGAATATAAATGCTTTCTTGTTCAGGTTGTGCTTTGTTTGATAATTCTCAAATGCCAATTCCAAACTTTTCAAAGTTCCAGGTTGTATATCAAAAATCTGATAAATGCGTTTGCCACTTTTTCTCAGTCCTGTGCACACAGGGCTGTCACTGCTCCTATGTAAATGAGCAGGTACATACGGTACTCAAATGTAAATAGTTAAAAATGAAAGGAGCAAAGATCTGATGATGGAAGGAGCAGCCTTAAAAATTTTTTTTGCTTCTTGGGGGATGCCAGCATAGCTCAGCAGGTTGAGCACTTGCCTTGAAACCATGAGGTCTGGAGATCAAATCCCAACCCTGGCCCATGCAGAACCATGTGCTGAACTGTACGTAGTGCAACTGGTAACCACCAAGATGGCATGATGGAGGAGTTTCTCGCCTCCTCTGTGGGAGGCCCCGGGTTTGGTTCCGGCCCCATGTGGCCCCACATCCACCTGTGTGGAATGAAACCATGTCACAACTAATGATATACAACCATGGAGACTGCTCTGGGCCCTCCCCTCTTCTCTCTCTCTCTCTCTCACACCTTCTCTCAAACAATAAATATTAAAAATAAAATTTATTTTTGTTCTTTTGACTTATTCTCTTTTAAGTCATATGAGACCTATGTATTACTTATTGTTCAGTAATCTAAAATATTTTACTAACTGCTTCCTTTCCCTCTTCACATTCCTTGCTCTCAATCTAAAATTTTTTCTTTTCCTCTTTTGACTTATTAGGCTTAAGGCTACTCATTAGGTTGGCAAATGACACTTTTTATTATGATTAGATATGAAAGAGAGCCCTGCTTTCCTTGGTGATTGAGGTTGGGTCAGACTGGGAGTGGCAACAAACAGCTCTGTAAACTTCATTCCATTCATTCCCAGGAAGCCTCCCTCTTCTTGCTCAGGTTATACAGGATTTCTTTCCAGGCTTTGTCCTGAAATAAGACTCTTATGTTTGGATTTGTAATCCAGGTCTAACCTGTTTTTCATGAACTTTCTGGCAGAGACCCATTTGTGTAGCTGTCTCAGTGCCAATATTTGTCTAAATAAAGCTTCAGGGAACATGGTTTAAAATACACACCAGACAGGAAGTTGCAATCATGTTGGAGAATACCTAATCTGGCAATGAGGCATATCCTCCCTGGTGTTTGAAAAGTTAATTTCAATTAAAATAGTAAAAAAGCCAGATCTCCCAGCCCTGAGATATGGTGGAGAGGAAGGAGACCAGAGGAGAAATTCATCACATCCACGTGCATGTAACACAAGTGTTCTCCCCACATATGTATTCAATTTGCATGGGCAGGAAGAGCAAACACACCAGGAAATAAAGGTCCTATAGGATGTCTCCACCAAAGCCAGATACATGAAACTGGCCAGGGTTCTCAGCGTCCTTATGCCCAGGACCAACACATCCACAAGTCCAGGGCGTGTGCTGTCCAAAGGATAAAATCTGCAAGGCACCCCCTTCCCCAAATTGTCTCTCACACGAGCTCACTGTACTTGTCCCAGGGGCCATACCATTGGTGTCCTTTTCCTGGGCCACACAGCAGAAATGGGGACATGGTGTCCTCAGGAGACAAATCGCACCAATCTCATCCCCAGGAAGGAGAGAAAGGGTCGGGCAGGGAAGGGACGGTGTGCTCTCTAATGTTCAACCATGAACACATTATCCTGGATAAGCTTTTCCTACGAGCAAGTTTCTGCTTTAGATAAGCCTTCCTCAACCTTTCTACTAGGGGGAAGCCCTGCTATTATTTCTTCTCCACAGCCCCCTTTTTGAGTGATTCTGTCTGCCAATCTGTATTTACTACAAAACATTAACTTATTTCCCCATTACTTATTATTAAAAATATACTGGTAACTTCTAACCAGAGATGCTCAGGTAACCAGTGCCAGTGTTGATATAATTTTAGTAAAGAAAGAAAATAAATAAATAATAATATGATGTTTTGGAAACTTGTAGACCTTGATATGAGTTACATGTGGGTGGTATAATAAGGAATATATCTGGTCTTTGCCCTGGGTTCCAGACACAGAAGGTCAAAAACTGCTGGAAATCCCTGACGGGAGTGTCTTTTCTAATGCTAACACGGTAACTCACAGTGGGCCCCTACATACCTTTAGGATCAAGGCTGGCTACTAAGAAGACCAGCCAGGACTTGATTAGAGGGTTGGCACTTTGAGAAGAGAAGTGGACTGGGGACCGAGTTCAATCAAGCTGGTCAGGGATTTAACCAATCCCACCAATGTGGTGAGACCCCAGTAAAAACTCTGGATGCTGAGGCTTGGAGGAGCTTCCGAGCCGGTGAACTCACTGGTGTGCAGCGAGGGTGACACGCGGGGAGAGAACATGGGAGATCTGCCTCCAGGGCCCTCCCAGGCCTCACCCTTTGTGCAGTCTTTATAACAAAACTGTAATTGTAAGTCTAGCACTTTCAGTGAGTTCGGTGAGTCATTCAAGAGCATTACCAAACCTCAGAGGGTCATGGAAATCCCCAATTTTATAGCTACTTGGTCAGAAATGCAGTAGCTCTAAGATCTGCAACCAGCATCTGAAGTGAGGGCTGAGCCCTTAAACCTGTGGCGTCTGACACTAATTCCCGGTAGTGTCAGTGTCAGAACTCTACGTACTGCAGCACACCCACTTGGAGGGGGAATGGAGCCTTATAGGTCTTTAAATGTAGATAAATGTCCAAACGCATAGAATGTACAACACCAAGAGTGAACTGTAATATGACTGGACTCTGGATGATAATGATGTGCCAACGCAGGTTCATCGATTGTTACACAATGCACGGTGTGGGAGGCTGTGCATGTGTGAGGCTGGGGCGGATATGGGAAATCTCTGTACCTTCCTCTCAATTTTGCTGTAAGCCTAAAACTGCTCTTAATAAATAAAGTCTTATGTATATATTTATATATATTTAATATACTAGAAATTATTGAAAATTAGAGTGGTGAAAAAGACTCTATTTGGGAAAACTCCATCTGTTTCAGGTAGCTCTGAATCATTCAAATGTGGAGGGGGCTGGTGCTTATTTTTCATAAACTCAGGCCCAGGAAACAGGCAGAAGTTCCTTTACTAAAACAGTAGCAGGAATATTGATGGGCAAGAAATATATTTTTAGAAAAAAATAATATATTGAAAAGACAACAAAAATTATAACATTTCCTGCATACTTACTACATGCCAGGCACTGTTATTACACTTCCCATGAACTGATTTACTGATTACAGAGACTAGGTGATGGAGGTACTATTATTATACCCATTTTACAGATGAGGAAACTGAGATAGTGAGAGACTAAGTAAGTTGCTCAAGGTCATATTCCAGAGTCTGCCTTTTAACTAGAGATTTATGAAAATGAGAACTGGGGTTGTGGCTGGACTGTCTTCATTCTGCTCCTGGAAGAGCCCATTGAACTAGGTAATTCCTGCCGTCATTGTTTAAGTATCCTTTGTTCAAAACCAAGTTAGTCGACATCATATTTATGGGAAGTTATAGTTTTGTAAAACTTTTGTTCTTTGTCCAAAGTGGCTCTATGTTCTCCTTCCTCATTTTGCAAATTAGAGTTTGGAGTAGGGAAGGGAGAAGGTAAAGCAAGTTAGGAATATTATAACAGTTCATGATAATTACAATGACTATAAGTTAATATCAAAAAATTTAGAAGCATAATGAAAAATATTAATGTGAGGGTTTAAACAACAGTAATTGCATTCATTACTAGTCTATAAAAATAAGGTAGGAATTGGCTAAGGAGCAACAAGAGATCAGAATATTTGCATAAAAAGCCAGCATTCATTGTAGAAAGCACATATAGAAAAAAAAAATAGTATTATTGTAACTTAATAAAAAGGCATGTTCTAAAGACACTCTAATTTGCAGGTTGCCTGAGTGCTTGCTAAAGGCATTGTAGGTCAACAGGAGCCCAGGGTTCCTATGACAAGAAACCAGTGTCTATGACAAGGAACCCTGAGTTGAAGAGTACAAAGCGCTAAGATATCAGGCTCTCTCATCAAGGGTTAAGTCGAGGAATCCCAACCCCGTGCCCGCGGGTGCCATGGCGCCCGCGGCCCAATTTGTGTGAGCCCACCATTATTTGACTGCATCAGAAGTTTTTCATAAACACTAAGTAAAACTATAATTTATTTTTATACATTTGTTAGAATTTTAAAATATTGTTGGAGTATCTACACAGGTTTATTATATTCGTTGGCATGTTTGCGATATCGTATGTATAAGTTTTTCCCTAGCTTTCCCCTTTGTACATGTCGCGTCTTGTTTAGCCGCTGCGCTCTTTAAACTCTCCTCCACCCAACCGGGAGACGCCAAGTTGCCATTTTGATTGCGGTTGCTGGACTGATCGGGTCGTGACGGTTAGCTAGGATCACAGTGTTTTGATATATTCGATTTTAAATGAACTAAAAGCGAGGTAGGTAATCTATTATTATGGTGGCA
>PVKE010034382.1:0-17424 GCA_004027555.1 Craseonycteris thonglongyai
TAAAAGAATATCTTTAATCGTGAATACATAGAGCATAAAATGTATTACCTTAACCGTTGTTAAGTGCACAGTCCAGTAGTGTTAGGTAACTTTTGGAAGTACTGACGGGGTCTGACTCCCTCGGGCTTGGCCTTACTGTTACTGGGTTTTCTGGATCAGCTCCTCGCCCATAAGGCCTGGCTATGAAACTTCCCTGGTTGGTTAAGATTGACCCTAAAGGTGATTCACAGCTTAGAGACATTGGGGTTCACAGGCCCCATCACACCAAGTGTACAAGGCCCTGTTTGGTGTTGGGAAGCATTTGACCGGTGGGCGTTTGACCCAACTTTGGGTACGTTGACACCCTGGCCTCCATCAGGGCCCAGTGGAACTGTTGAGTTAGGAGAGAAGCTAGCTTTGCCTTTTGATGACCAGAGTAATCCTTTCCCAGTCCCTTCTCATGACAGCGGGTGTTCTCTCTAGCTGTTTAGGTTGACTGAAACTCACCAAAGCAAAGCGAAAGTTGTGAAATTCAGGTCACATTGTTCCATTTTGAGAAAATCTTATGAACTTCTTTAAGAAAAACCTGAAATAGCCTGCTATATATTTCTTCTTTCTATTGCAGAGTCTTTTGACACACAGAAGTAATTTTCCTCTTATTTCCCCAGAATTAGCTAACTTTCACTTTTGATGATCTGCTGTTTCGGGGCAAGTCATCAATTCAGAGGACTTCTGCAAATGGTCTTATTAGTACAATTCTCTAAATAATGAGGATAGGCATTATCAGACCCCACAGTGATGAAATAGTTCACATGATATGGGAAAACCTTTCCCAATTTCACTACGGGACACAGGAGATTAGCAGGGCAATCCCAAATACTGTTGGATATTTGCAAAATCCACACACATGTTTATGTATGGATGGGTAAAAAAGAAACAAAAAGGAACCAAAGATACATGACTGCATTGCAATGTTTCTTCCTCCTGTTTGCAAATGGGGAGTGCGGGGGATGTTTTCTCCATGAGCCTCTATTGTGCTTGGATGAGTTTGAAGATTTGGGACAGGATAATCTTTTTCAGAATTCCTTCTTAGCCCCGAAAATTCTAGGCTCTGCCTTCAAATAAATGCCCTGGAGGAGAGCGTGTGCCCATGATGGAGTAGTACTTTGGCCAGTGGGAGCAGGGGAGCGCGAAGCCTGAGAAACCAGCTCCCCACACAGAGCACCCACTTACGCGTCCTCCTCCCAGGTACCAGCAGACGTCGAGAAGTGTCAGGATCGGATGGAGTGCTTCAACGCTGACCTGAAGGCCGACATGGAGAGGTGGCAGAACAACAAGAGGCAGGACTTCCGGCAGCTGCTCATGGGAATGGCTGACAGGAACATCCAATACTATGAGAAGGTAATGGGCACGCCGACCAGACCGCAGCCCTCTTGTGAAGCGTTTCCAGGACCAGCACCTGCAATCCAGGAGCTGAGGTCCCGCCAGCCCTGACTCCTCCCCCTATTTTCTGTGTTTATTCTTGGCACCCCTGGCATGTCGCCACCCAGCTGTGCTAAGTGTGATGCTGAGTTTGGGAGCAGAGGGTCCCTGGGAGCCCACAGGGGTTTCACTGGCACCCCCAGCTAATGGAGGCAGCAGTTTGGGTCCTGTTGGCTAACTGCTCCCCAGAGCCAATCAGGCCTTCAGGGCAGGGATGCCCCGGTTCGTGGAGGCTTTGGGGTTACTTTGGGGTTACAGCTTAAAGTAACCATCTCTTGTGGTTCTACATACAGGGGCTGGCTCTTCCCTTGTATTGTGCCGTAGATCCCTTTGGTCGTCTGGTGAAGCCTATAGAAATGGACCCCTTATCAAAATCCTGATGTGTTTAAAGATCCTTATTAAAATATAGATGACTTGCAATATTATGTTAGTTTCAGGTGAACACCATGGTTATTCAGCACTTACGAACCTAAAGAAGCGATGACCATGATACGTCCAGCAACCATCTGACACTACGAAGCTATCACAGTATTATTGACTGTATTCCCTATGCTGTGTGTCACACCCCCATGATTTATTGGTTTTATACCTGGAAATTTGACCCTCTTATTCCCCTTCACCTTTTCCACCCTTTTCTAAGTTTTCAATTACAATTGACATTCAATATTTACTGGGGTTTTTTTAAATAGACTTTAAAATACTGCTTTTAAATACCTAAAATAAAGGTATGCAGGATTACAAAGGAACATTTTAGAACAGTTTTTAATTCATGAATTCCCACATACCAAAACGATCCTTGTCTTGGGGCCTTGCCTTGGCTCCTATGTACATTTAGCAGATGCTTTGTGTGTACTTGCTGGTGCAGGGCACAGGCATGCATTAGTAAACAATTAATAAACAGGGCTCCTGCCTTAAGGAGCCCTCAGTCTAGTTGAGGATACTCATTAATACAAGAATTCCATTACTTTATAGTGAGAAACTGGGAGAAAATGCTAGTGAGCATAATTCAGATTACGAATGGCAGGGGGCAAGTAGAAAAGGCAGGAAAGGCTAATATGAGGAAATAACATTTAATCTGAGTCTCAGAGACTAAGACCTGAGGCTAAGTATTCTAGGAAGAGGGAACAACACGTGCAAGGGTCCTGAGGTAGGAAAAAGCTTGAGCATTTGAGGACCAAAAGGAAAGCTGGTATGGCCTTGGTTTCCCATCACTGACATAGAAGACCCCGTCTAGGCCCAGATGGCCTAGGCAGAGAGCAGAACCCAAAGTGCCATGGACCCTGTCCTGGGTCTCTCACCGAAAGCAAACTCCTTGAAGCTCCCCAGGCTTCCTTATGTAGGGCAATGGGCTGAGTCTAGCTTCTTCTCCAACCTCAAGGGTCACCGAGGAAGCAGAAAGCGATTTCACCCTTCCTCTCCCTGACATGATCTAGGCATGCCGCTCCACCCACCTCCTCAGAACTCTTCCGAAATGACTCAACACAAAGTCCTGCTTCACCCCTGGGCTGCTTCTGAGAAAGGCCACGTGTGGTCCCCTGTCCTTCCCATTTTGCAAAAGACTGCGCAAAGGGGGAGAGGCATTTCTGCTCAGCAAGTGCTCTCAGGCAGAGTGCCAGAGTCATGTAATCTTGGCCCTCACAAGGATCTGGGATTATAGCGGATTGGGGTAGTGGACGGAACATTTGCTTTGGAGTCCTGAGCTCTGCCACTTGCTAGCTCTGTGTCTTGGGCAAGTTATTTAACCTCTCTGGGTCTCATTTTCCCCATCTATGAAATGTGTGTGTGTAATAAATAATTCTACATCACAGAGTTATTGTAAGGAGTTGTCATAGTGAATGTAAAATACATAACAGTGTTTAGACATAATGAAACTCAACAGACTTCCTCCACCATTTCCCCTTTTGGGAGACCCAGGAATAGCCTATACAAGCAGCTCTGAGGTTGGTGAGGAAGAGTGGGTTTTCCAAGCCTCTCAGAGTCAGGTGTCTGGCTCATTCCAATATGATTTACATCCTGATGCAAGCACCATGTCTGCATCCTGGCTGAGAAGCTAGGGTTTGCAGGCTGGTCTCCTTTCTGCTTTTTTGAAGGAAAGGATTTCTTTCAGTCAATCCATTTCCACTCTCTGGACATGAGCTGCATAGACGTTTAGGCCTTGCAGAGACGCTGCTGTCTTCGGCAGAGATGCAGGTGATGGATTCAAAAGAAGCACCTGACACATCCCTTGTTTCTAATAGCTTTGAGGAATGCGTGTAGGCGTCATTAGACCAGGGTGACCCAGCAGGATTGACAGTGAGAAGTAGATCAGAGCCGAAGCTGACCCTGAAATCTGAAACCCAGTGCTGATACTGTGCATGTGTTGTTGTTGCAGTGCCTCACGGCATGGGAGTCGATCATTCCGCTGCTGCAGGAGAAGCAAGAGGCCAAATAAGTTCCCTCCTGGGACGGAGACTCTTCTACCTACACAGGGCACGGCACCCCATACCGGAAGGTCCTGCAGCGCCAGCGGGGCGGCACTGAGACAGCAGCCACAGAAACGTCTCTCCTCCTGCATTTCTTTCCCTTCTCCGCCTTCCTTTGTCTGACAGTTGTTTTCCATTAGTATTTATTCCTTGGTGGAGACTGCAAGGCTATAATCATCTCTCAGCCAAAAAAAAAGCGTACCTCCATGTTGTGAAAGAACCTCTGAAATGATAGAACACTAAGAAGATTCGAAACTGAGGGGCCACAACAGCCCTCTGCTGACATCCTGACATCTCATTACCGTGTCCTGTTTTGGGACAGAGGAGTTGTCTGTTGTGGAAGAGGCGTGACTAGAAGGCAGGTCTTGCTTCCCATGGATGCGTGGCGTCTCTGGAGCTGACCTCTGTGGGCATTGGCTTGTCTCAGCCACAGAAAGTCCTTAATGTACAGTAGCCTGTAGCTGTGAGTGTGGTGTGCTGCCTGCCTGTGATGAGTGGCGCCTGTTTTATGGTTTCCGGTCCACATAGGACCATTGAAGTCAGTGTCTCAATGCCTCTGTGCTACAGTGGGCAAGCTAACGTCCTTGTCCTTACACGGTGCCTCGGGGAGCCAGGGGGCAGTGCTCCCCACACTTGTGTCTGACACTAGAATGCAGTAGATTGGAAACTGTGCTTGTGTAAAATGAAAAAAAAAAGAAAAGGTGCATTTTATTCTGTGAAGTTCTTCAGCGTTTTCCTTTGGCTTGTTAAATGTCATCCGAGCAGAGAGTAGGCCTGTTTAGGGGATCCCTATTGTCTTGCAATCTGAGTAGCACCCCAGCTGTTGAGATCATGGAGCAGATAGCAAGCCCTGCCTCCCACGTCTGCTTTGTGCAACTGCCTTTACCTCACCCCAAATTCCTAGCTTAATGTTTCCTGTTATGTCCCTGAATGTTTCGGCAACCTTTTGGTGAGAGGCAGGTATGTTGTTATGACACAGTCGAGATTTTGTAAACGCAGAGTGAATGTCTTACATGAAGTGCTTTAACCCTTACTATTTCCTGGTCAGGAAGAAAAGTCAGTCTCTGGTGGAGCCTCCAAAATGACAAGTGCAACAGGGAACTCTCCGCTTCTAGTTAAAGTCGCAATTTGCAGCCAAACTCTTGGGCGCTGCTGGCTGCATCTAAAGTCCTTGTTTATGAAATCAACATAAAACAAGCAGAGAACGGATCTATTTTCCAGCTCATCTTCTTCTGAAATGCAGCTACATATGCCATGTTTGTGTTCTTTCATCTGTGGCTCATCCCTATAAAATTATAAATCTGAGTTTCAAATAAGCAGTAGTAGTTTTTTTTAGTGAAGCAGCTGTGCTGAGAGCCGGGTTGCACGTGGAAGTTCATCTGCAAATGCCAGTCAGTGTGCAGCATGTGGAAATCGCTGCATTCCACTTCTAATGGCGGCATTGACCTTGAGTCAGCAGCAGCTGTGATGCTATTGGGGCAGCACTTGGACAGCACAGAACAGTTTGGTTCTGTTTCATCATGTTTGTAAAAGTGGCAGCTTAAGTCATAATTTTTCTATCAATTGGTACGTGCCTGCACTGTTACACCCCTTTCGTGCCATTGTAAAATCCTTGGATGTGAATTTTCCAGTTGGTACAATTAGAAATGATTCATTGAAACAGAGGGTCAGAACAGTCCCATCTGCTCTGAGTGGTGATTCTGTGTTTCATTCTACCTCTAAACATCACGTTGGGGCGGGTCTGGATGCTCCGGTCCAACCTGACAGCTTGTTGGTGGAAGCGGGGTGCGTATCTAATAGTGGGTTGATGGCCTTCTGGTGATATTTGGGAGAAGATACCAGACTGCCAGCAACAAAGTCTCATCTTTGGGAATGTGTGGAGCCTTGCCTTGTGGAATGTGTGCTTTAAAAATGTCACCCAGTGTAACGTGTACTTGGAAAGAACGATGGCATGAGTTACAAGAAGCCTAGCGTCTAGTCTGCTGCTCGTGGCTACCGCCCCACGACATCCCTGTGACAGGATTAGTTGGGAAAGAAGGCAGGCCTTCAGGGAATCTCAGGTTTCTCGCTGAAACATACGGGGAAGGGAGTGGGGTGCCTAGTCATTACCTTACACCAGGGGTCTCCAAACTACGGCCCGCGGGCTGGATGCGGCCCGCGAGGCCCTCTCATCCGGCCCGTGGAGACCTTTTTATCTGAATAAAATAATATTAAATAAATAATTAAAAACAACATCTATGTTTTGATTCTTTTTTATTTGGACCTCGGGTGTGTAGTCGGCCCCCAAACTGCTGTTTGATAGTTAATGCGGCCCGCGGGCTGAAAAGTTTGGAGACCCCTGCCTTAGACTATTGGAGGCAGAAGACAGGCTCTGCAGGGATCCAGGTTCTCGGGATTTTTGTCTTGTCCCCACATGATATTCCTGTGCTTTAAGATCTCAGCGAGAGCTGGAGCAGGGCAGCTTATCCTCCCACATGCCACAGACAGCAGAGCTGGGGAAACCGGTGTATGTTGGAGACATGGCCCAGGCTGGCATCTGACGAGGTGAGGAGCCTGGACCAGAAGGAGAGGGACAGTGGACAGTGACGGAGGCCCTCCAGCCCGCCCCACCCCCATGGCTCCTTTGACCCCCTGAGGGCCAGTGGCCCTAGCCCTTCCTCTCATCTCCATCAGCACAAAGGCAGTCGATTCCCTATGGGAGGTGTGAGCCGGAGACTCCTGTGCCAAAGACTGCCTCCCAGAGGCTTCATCACCGCATCCTCCTTGGCTCCGTGAGGTCGTGGTGCTGAGATCACCGACCCCCATCTTGTATTTATTCTCCGGGAGATTCTTCCTTGCACGTGCGCCTCACCTCCGGCAGACAGGCGTGGACAGGTTTTTGAGGCTTGAACACATGGCAGTGGAATGGGAAAGCCACCCTGTCAGCTGCCCCTGGGCCTGGGAAGTGAAAGCGTTCATTCACTCAGATTCAAACTACAGGCTGAGGCAGAAGGGAGAATTCCTAGAAACCGAGCAGATTTTAGAGAGCAACTGATGGTAGCGAGGGCGGTGGTGATTTGCAGCAGATATGGGCACTGCCTGCTCTTCCTCAGCACGGGATGGGTCTACAAGAAGGTTCTAGGCTACTGTGTTCAGAGCGAGGAGCCACTGCTCCTTGTGGAGGCGGGAACATCCTACAGAGCCAGGTCTGGGGTTGGGATTGCTCCTCTAACAAGACTTCCTAGTGATTCCTGGTGAACTCAGATAAGTGCAATTACAGAGGTGATTGTCTCGCACTTCACTGTGCTGCTCCTTGAACTCACCAGACACCTTTCTTGAGCTGAGAGAACAAAACTCGGCCCAACACTAGGGGTTGTGGTGAATGTAATGTTGTTTGTCTTCATGCCAAATTTCAGCCACACCCGGGGTGCGTTCTCCATGTTTTGGGGTTGGATGTGTTTTCTCAGTCACCATGCACGCGAGGACACTGAGTGCACACTTGCTGTTCCTTTCCTGTGTGGCTGCCTTTTGTGACAGAATGACATGCAGTTCTGCTGTAGAGAAGGGTGGCTGGCCATGTGGCAGTCTGCAAGTGGGGCATCCCTCTTAGGATGGTATCAGCCCCAGAAACACCCAGCGTTTGTTGTGACGGCCCTGCCATTAATAGCTCTGTTTTGAGGGGATTCATTGGATGACAGAATAGCCAGTCTCTACACTCCATCCTGACCATGGAGCGAGGACAGAGAGCGAGGTCCAGAGCGACCTCCTAGGTCTGTGTGGGCCTCATCTGTTTGGACCTTGGGGTGGGGCAGAGGGGGGCTCTGCTCTGGGCACCCTAAAGTGCACTTCCACGCAGAAGGCGGACTGCTTGCAGTCAGCAGGGCATGCCCATTCTTGACCCCACCTTCCCAGACGCCTACTTTAAAGGCCTGTGGAAACAGGGTCGTCTCATTATAAGGTTGGGATAACACTGCTTTGGTCATCCCCATTTTAAAAATTATGTTGGGAACGTGGGTTTGCCTCTAACGAAAGTCCTCGTGATGGCCACAGATTGGCTGTGTCCTCTCACATCTTAGGCTCTCCCTATTCCGATGGCAGGTAGCATTTATCAGTAAGTTTGAGGACAGTGATAGCCCTGGGCCAGACTTACAGATCGAGCAGGCTGTGCTAGAGTTGTCTTTTTTCCTTGTGGTTTTAATAAATTTCAGTGAATAAACCAGAAACCCGATTTTTGGTGAAGCCACTCACCAGCGGTTAGCTTTTTTGTGCCCACGGTTGCACAGATCAGAGCCTGTGTGGGCCGGACTGCGTTAGGAAGGGTGGGGAGGGGCTTAGCTGCAGGGGTTGGACTGTCCTTAATCACACGTGCTGGAAATGCTTCCTGGGTCTGGCTGTGCAACCCCTTCTGTGGGGTAGAAAATACGTTATCCCAGTAGTTTTGACTACTATTCTGAAAAAATAACCAACTGGGAAGGTATTTGTCTCATATATAAACATTCTGTGTATTCAGCACTTGAAAATCAACGAATCCAGACTTTTACAAATGTCACAGGTGGCTAAAAGCCTAACTCTACTTCTTGAGAATTTGTTGACACCTCTTAAAATGCCTTACTCTTCAACTAATGTTTTTCTTTTAGATTCTGGATACAAAGAGTTTTTAGCAATGTAATCAGTTGTTCAGCTTAAATACTAAAGGTCTAACATAGCAAGTGCTCAACCCTCTTAAAGAAACAAAGCAAGAAAGTGAGGTTCATAATCAAGGCTGCCTCTGGGGGAGGAGAAAGCTAAGTATTGCTATTGCCAAATGATATTTTTTGATAATGTAAGGAAACACAGGGACCACAAAATCTTGTTTTTGTTTGTTTGTTTCTAAGTGTGAAAGATTAGTTTGGTGCATCTTGGCACACTTTCACCTGTAGAGGGCATATGGTATCAGCACTGACACATCACCTAGCTACAAAGAACTCTACAGATTGTGACAATATTCAAGGTTTACCCAGACTCTGCAGAAGAGCTTTTGAAGAGCTACTGTGGGGGCCACAGAGCAACATACTTCAGAAGGAAATTCTCTACAGGTTAAAATGCCAAAAACATAAAACATTTTGTATGGACTCACCTAATGCAGTCCATTTTAACAGAGCTTTCACTGTTCGGACCAGTGACTGGGTATTGCACATGCACCTCTCCCGGCACCGTGCCCCACTTACTGGGTGACTCTGGGTTCCCGGTAGGCCAGGTGAAAGCACCTTTCAACACCCCTGTGTGACAGGCCGGTTCAGTCTCAGACCAACGCAACCGTCACAGATGATGCTAGAAAGGAGAAAGAGGGCTTGCTTCTTCCTCTGTGTGGAAACGGGGAGAGGAAAGTAGATAGCAAACACAGATGGGAATCAGGATGCAAAAGCGATGCCCATGTCAGCTGGGCCGTCAGAGAAGAACAAACCAGCAGCAGCTCTCCGCAGTCAGCACCATTCACCTGGACACCTCCGAGGTTTGCTCCCTGTCCCATGGGCACCCTGTCCCGTGGGCACCCTGTCCATTGTACTTCTGTGTGCCTGTCCCTGATGTCTGCGAGTTGGGGATGCATTGAGAAATGATGTACACCTGCTATATTCCCATGAAACAAACTGCCAGCAGACTTTCTAACTTGTATTTTAACTGTTGAAAAAGAGATGAAAAACTTTTGTTTAGGTCCTGTCCAGAGTATGAACTGTATTTCTTATTTTTCGAAATCACTCTTTACATTGAAAAGTTTAATAAAAGAATAAAAAACCCTTCTGAGGTATTGATAAAGAACTCTGTGCAAATGTGTTCTCTCTTCGTGCTGCCATTAAGCCAAATCGAAAGCTGTGAGGGGGAAAAAATGCGCTTGAGAACGTGTGTAGATGAGAAAGTGATGTATTTACAGAGCAAAGTCTTTGTTTCATGAAGCTACCAAATGTTAAAAAGAATGTCACCTTTTTTTTTTCTCTCATTATGGAACCCAGAGATTGTACTAAGAAAAATAAGAGTTTTTGTTGCATTTTTGATGCTGGCACAAGGTTCTTATCCATGTTTTTTTCATATGTCTGTGTATAAAAAATTTTGTCTGTTGTTTACTATGGGATTAGTATTTCATTTTGAGGTAAACATAAAATTTGTATTGCTTGATAAACTGTTAGCTTGTAAATTTAAAAAGATTTCTTTACCTCAATTAACTTAAAGTAATGGACCAATAAACCTATAACAGATGCTTTCTCTACCTTGAGTCATGTTCTCTTTTGTACCATTTTATGACAGAGAAACATATGCGTGCTTCTTATTATTATTTTTTCTCTCTCTAAAGTTTGCCAACAAAAATTAGGATATACAGAGTAACAGGAACAAAATAATTGAACTGTTTTTATTCTTCTTCTTTATAGACTTATCTTCAACTTATCATTTTTACATCTACATTTGGCACAGGTTTGGGGAAATGAAGAAACTACTAGTGTCTGTACTTAACTCTGTCTGTGTAACCGTGATGGGCAAGCAGGTTGGCACCCAGCCTAGGAAATTATGTGAAGGATTTCTTCCTACTCCATCCCATGGCAAAGCACAGCAGCATATTCTGGGTCAAGGCCAGTCATTTCCTGATTTCTTTCTAATTGCTATGGTGTTATTTTTAAAAATCTGTAAGGAAAAAGTTCATTGGAGTGTTACAGTGTTGCCAATTAGAGACCAGAATGCTCTGCTAAGCTTACCTAAGGATGGCAAGGTACTAGAAATGGACTTAATCTGGTGTTATACTTGGCTTATTGATTGTAGACATCATTAATATAAATCTGTATTCATACAAAATGAGACAGTAAGGTAGGATCAAAGGAAGAGATTTGGGATCAAATCTCAGCTTTTCCCCGTAGTAAAGATGTGGCTTTAGGCAAATCACATCTCTGAACTTCAGCTTTATGATCTTTGACATAAAGATACACCTTCCCTGAAGGGTGGCTGATAGCGCTGGCAATAATGTACTCAGGGCACCTAAATGCCTGTTGGTCACCCATTATATGATAGCCCTTCTGGGGAGACTCTTCCTATTACTTGTTTATAAATGACCAAGTTCAGCATTAAAGGTATTCCCACACAGTCTTTCCTGTATGCTTTGCCACTGAAAATTAAACAACAGGATATACCTTTTAATACTGTTTTCTTTTTAAGAAGATGTTGGAGCTAGCACACTGGAGTGGGGGGTGGGGGGATTGTGGTCAGACTAAAGGCCTGGGGCGTAGATGGGACTAGATTGCAGCAGTGGTAAGAAGTGACAGAAAGGGACATGGATTTAGGAGATGTCTGTGGTGAGGGGAAGGGGTCAGAGATGACTAGGAGACTTCCAGTCTGGGAGCTGGGAGGTGAACTATGACATCAACCAGGAGAACAGTAGGGCCGATGGAGTGAGTTTAGATGGTGGGGCGGGAAGAGAAGAATTTGGTTTGGATTTGTGTTTGAGGAAATCCAGGTGGAAGCGTTGACTAGATGGTTGGAAAGATTGTTCTGGAGTCTGTGGGAGTAAATTAGATCACTTGGGAAGAGAAGCAAGAACGTGGCTTTCGGGGCCTCAAGAATTCAGGATGCAGGGAGAGGAGGAGGGCTCAGGGAAACATTTTTAAGGAGAAAAAGTCAGCACCATAAACTAGAACAGTGGTTCTTATGTGTGAAGGCTTCTGAGAACATCAGTTGTGGGGCCCCACCCCTGGGATTTGATTCTGCTGGGACCCAAGAATTTGCATTTCTAACAGGTTCCCAGGGGCTGCTGAGGCTGCTGGTCCAGGAACCACACACGTTGAGAACGCCTAGGTTAGAACAGCTGTTTGAAATGGTGACCTGGGAGAGAGTGAAAAAGGTTTGAAACAGCCACCCTAGGGAGGCCCCCACCCACCTGCATGGAGCAAAACCACGCCGAGGACTGGTGCCGTACAACTATGGAGACTGCCCTGGGCCCTCCCCCTCCTCTCTGCCTCTCTGCCTCTGTCAAAAACAATAAAATAAATCTTAAAAAACAAACAAACAAAAACAGCTACCCTAGCAACACGTGGGGTTGAAAAGGAGCCAATAACTGAGCTTTGAGAGCCCAACTCAGGTTAAAACCCACGAGTTTCTGGCAGGGTCAGTGTAGACAAATAGGGACATTTTTCTAGATGTTGAGAGGCCCAGGAATGAAGAGGCCAATGATTAGATTCATTCAGGTTAGGGAACTGGTCAGGAACTGGGGTGGGAGGCAAGGCGTCAAGAGAAGTGAGCATATCGGTGCAAGCTTAGATGGGAGCCTGGCCTTGAACTTATCTTCGCATCTCACTTTCTATGTTCACATGGCTTGTCTCAGGAAGGGGCTCTGCCTTCTTCTTAGTCAGTCACCTGAAACCCAAGTCTGAGTCATTCTTGCCTCCATCTGCCTTACCCTCTCTAGTGCATCCACCACCCGTTCCTAATGACCTCTAGCTTCCACATACTTCTCCAGGGCCACCTACTTTTCTCCATCCTTTTAGCTTCTTACTCATTGTCTGTCCCTGGACTACTGAAAAGGCCTCTCTACTTGTCTTCCTTCTGCAAGGCTTGCTCCTTCCTTCACTGGTTCATCCTCCATGATGCCAGAAGGATACGGAAGTCAGCAGTCCAGTTCCTGCTTTCAGTCTTCCAGCAGTTGTCCCCATTCCTCCAGGGAGAAACTTTCTTAAAAGGCTCAACTTGATGTTGTTTCTCTTTACCCTCCCCCCACGCCCCAGTCTCCTCTCTCAATTTGATCCTCCTTGTTCTCTGTCCCTTCGCCTCCCCTCTTTGCCCCCATCACGTTGAATTCCTTATCTTCTGAAATTCTCACCTCCAGGCCTTCCAGAATGTTGTTCTGTCTGCCCGGAATGTCCAACCTCTGGCCTTGAAAACTCCTTATCCTTCCAGTCTTATGCCACTTCTGAGGAGCCCTCCCTGCGCTCCTAACTTTGGATTCTATACTCCCATATGCTAGCATAGGACACATCCCCGCCTGCTGTTCGATTTGCTCCCACCCGCTAGACAATGCGCTCTGTTAGTGCAGGAGCAGTGAGTCATCTTCTCACTGTATTTCAGCACATAGCCTGGTGCTGGGACCTCAGTAGATGCGCCAATTAGCTCCTGTTCATTTCCTGCAAGGGATCAGAGATACAAACCAGCGGAGCCCAAATGCTCTGAGATTTAAATGCATTCTTGGGGAAGCCAGGATAGCTCAGTGGGTTAAGCGCTCGCTTTGCAGCCCTGGGGTTCGAGGATCAAATCCCAGTCCTGGCACATGCGGAACCATATGCTGAACTGGCTTCCCATGTGAGAGGCCCCCGGTTTGGCCCCCAGCTTGTGGGGGTGTGCCTTCCATGCGGGAGGTCCCTGCTGGGTTCCTAACCTGCACGGCTGCCCACCTGTGTGGAATGAAACTATGTCAAAAACTGATGACATACAACTATGGAGACTGCTCTGGGCCCTCCGCCTTCTCTCTGTCTGTCTCTCTCTGTCAAAAACAATAAAATAAATCTTTTTTTAAAAATGCATTCTCTAGCTTTAAGTTGTACCCCAGGATTGTTATGCTTTGTCTGTAGTTATAGAGAAGATCTGATCTGGGAGAGAATGAGCCGCACACAGACTATGAATGCTGATTTTACTAGGAGGTGAGTCTGCTAGTTTTATATATGTAAGTAAAAAAAGGCAATAAAAATCCCTCAAAATAAAACGGCTCTTAGCATATTTCCTCTCTCCTCTTTCTTCAATACCACTCACTTTGGGAAGTATAGTTGGCCGAAAGTATTCAATTTATTATTTCACTGAAGACAAAGTCTTTTGATACCTGCTTCGTAAAAACAGTAATAATAACAAAAAATGACCCGGAAGCCAAGAGCCCGAGCTCCAAGTCTGTCCCAAGTTTTCACAGTTAATAAGGCCTCAGGAAGAAAGCGAACTTTTTTCCCCCAGGTTTTATTTTAATTTAACAAATATTGACTGTTGTTCACTGTTGGCAGTTCTGACGGAACACCACTTGCACATTCTCCTTGGTTTGAGTTCTCACATGGGACCCCGAGCACCACACCCAGGTGACTAGTTAGCCAGACTTTGGGAGCCCGGAAGACAAGTTCTCAAAGGGGCTGCATCTGTAGCATCTGTTAGGGCTGTGCATGCAGCGTGCATGCAGCTTGCATACAGCCCTTGAAGTTCACACTCTGCTGCCTGAAGAACCCAGCTTCTGCCTAACAGGGAAGTCTGAAAATGGAGAAGGTTCTTCCAACATCAGGAAAATGCTTTTCCCCCCACCCACCAGGGACCCTGGAGCCAGAGCAGCTCATCCGGCAGCTGAGTCTGGCCGGGACTCCGGTTTCTTGGGCAGTGGGTTGCTTTGGTCATCAGTTCCTGGTCCCTTCCTTTGTCTTCAGAGGGCCCTGGCTGTTGCTGGTGTGTTCAGCTCCTGCAGGCCAGCTCCTTCGTTACTCTGGGACGTCTGCATATTTCAACTGTGAGGCTTGTTTACAGGCCACGATGCTGTAAGAATTTACAAGAGAATGACAAGAGCTAGCGTGGGGCAAAGATGTATCTTTCCTCCCTGATGGAGGGGCTCTCGCCACCTCTTTATCACTGACAGGCTGAGAGGCTCTATCCATCATGGCCCAAGGAAACATGTGCCTTTGGCACCTACATGTGTCCTCTTTCTGGAATCTCTGTCTGTCTTCTCTGCCTGAGGATGAACTCCCACATGTATTATCGCAAACAGAATTAGCTGCCTCATTTTCTGCCTTTCCAAAGCCCCTTTATCTCTCCCATAAATAGAAACGTATTTATAGGTAAACCAATGGTAGGGTTAGGAGCTCTGAGTTGAACTCTTGGAGCTCTAGGACGTTTGGTGTATCTTCCAACCTCTGGGGCCCTCGGTTTTCTCATCTGTTCGAGAATAGGCTGGGGTGGAAGTGAGCGTAGGTTTGTTGGTTTGTTACTTTGGGAAAGATGAGGCCATTCCCCTCTGCTGGCTTCTATTTTCTCTGTGAAGCACAAGGCAGTAGCTGAGCACATGTGTGTCGAATAGTGAGTGGGAGGCAGATGGGCAGATCCAGATGCTTATTTCCTCAGCATCTCCCTACTGCATATAAAGAGCGAGCAGGAGAGAACACATTCTCAGTCACGTGCAATCAGCTCACTTTGATACCGGGACCTTCTGCAACCAAAGAAGTCTCTTCTTACAAATAAGCTATTGGGGTCTGTGGCCCAGGGATCTCTCCTCCCAGGCCCCTGACCCCCTCGGCTCCCCTGCTCTGACGTATGGCTTCCTGGGTGTTTATGTCTTTGGAATGTAGCTTTTCTTTCTGCAATTAGGGAGTTCTACTGGTCTTTTCCTGTTGAGCTCACTTAATGGTACAGCCTTGGCCTCTTCTAGCTGTAAGAATTTTTCAGGCTCTCATTTATTTAGTGACTACATGCAGGGGAAAGGTCAGGGAAACATTCCTTTTATATCAGAGGTTCTCGATCCAGGTTGTCCATTCCAATAACCTGGAGAGTTTGGAAAAATTCCTGTGCCCAGGCCGCACTCCAGATCAACTGAGCACTGAGCCAGAACCTCCAGGGATGGGACCCAGACATCAGGAAGTTTCACATCTGTCCAGGTGATTTCAATGTACAGCAAAGGAGGCTATGCTCGCACATGGGTCTCTCTGCTGCTAAATGTCTACAAAAGAGGGGAATCACTGGAGTGCCTCATTCATGTAAGCACCCAGTTACTTATGTGATTGGTTCAAGATTCTGTCCCTGCTTCTGTGATATAAGATCATGTCGACCAGGCACGGCCTCATCAAGGTTCTGTGCACAGGATGTATGACTGTGTCCAAGTGCACGTTACAAGCACACTGGATTGAGATGGCAAGGGCAGCATAGTTGCTTCATGTGCCCAAAAGTCTCTTAAAGGCAAAGGATCCTACTTAGCATACACACAAAGCAACAACACTAGAAAGGACCCAATTACTGTGTTTTCTTATTACTTTCACTTGTCTATCTTGTTTCTCATTACTTTCACTTGTTTCTATCTCTAGCTTTGACACCTATTACCCACTAGTCAGACTTGCTTTCTTTAGTTGTTTTATGGTTTGTGTTTATTTGTTTAGGTTAAAGAGAATATTGCAACCAACTGCCAATCAAATAGGACTGGATCACTTCCAAGTGGCACAGCTACTAATCCATTACTTGGACAAAGAACTGGGGCCCCTGAGAGGTCTGTGTTGCGTGCTAGATCTAGCTAAGCCCAACTCATTCAGCCAAGACTTTTGTCAAAACAGGAACACTGGAAAAGGCTTAAGCCAGGCGTGTCCAAGCTCGTGGCTTCCCCGGGCCACACTGGGAGAAGTGTTGTCTTGACCCACTTGGGAGCTGGTCATATGCTTGACAGGGAAGGCTCTCTGGGGGCCTTAATGGCAGGGCCTCAGCCCCCCGCAACCTCCCGGAAGGGATAAAAATTAGATGCTTGAGTGATGTTTTGCATGAAGGTCTGTGAGTTGACAATTTGCAACAGAGTGTTACAAAAAGCCAGTAAACTAGAAACTAAAACCAAAAAGGCTTACAAGCAAAAAAGGCTTACAAAAAAATGGCTAGGTGCTTGAGATAAAGATGCCCTTGGACTAGGCTTAGCTGAGATAAATAATGCCTGATGTTCTCTTGTAATGATGTACATGTATACTATATAAGATAACTAATAAAGCTATTCGGGGCTGTCCTTATTGAGGGGCAGTCGGCAGATCACTGGGTCTGTCTTCAATTCCCACCACTCAAACTCAAAATCTTCATTCAGCCAGGCTGGTCCTGGTACACCCCCACATAAAATACATTAGTGACAGCTGATGAGCTAAAAAATAAAATTGCAAAAAAAAATCTCATAATGTTTTAAGAAAGTTTACAAATGTGTGTTGGGTCGCATTCAAAGTTGGCCTGGGCCTCATGCGGCCGGCGGGCTGTGGGTTAGACAAGCTTGGCTGAGGGCTGGGCAGTTTGAGAACTGGTCTGGCTCAGTCCTACACCTTGTGAAAATCAGAACCGGACCACAAGGACACTAGTAGTGATCATGAAATCTCTATGGTGTTTGCACAAATTCTCTAAGCTATTTGATCTTCATGTCTTATTCTCAACTATGAAATAAAGTCAAAAGCCTTAATGATTGGAAGCTCCTGTCTCAGGAGGCCCAACATTCTATGCAAGCAGGAACCTATATTGTGATGTGTTGCAAGAATTCAAAGAAAGGCCTTTACCGCCATCCACCGCCCACACCTTCCAGCTGCCTTCAATTACTTACTACTCACCTGCCTGTAGTCCCACCATCACTGAAATGCATAGCTCTCCTGCGCTCCTAGCTAGGTCTCTTTAAAATAGGGTGACCAGACGTCCCGCTTTTGGCGGGACAGTTCCGATTTTTAACAATTTGTCCCGCGTCCCGTGGTGTTTTAAAAAAGTCCCAATTTTTGGAAAGAATGCACGACAAGCTAGGGAGCGGCGGGAGATAGACCAAATTTTTAATCAAGAA
>PVKE010034383.1:0-17424 GCA_004027555.1 Craseonycteris thonglongyai
TTTTTTATACTCTATCTCCTGAGGATAATGTTGCTAATTATATTTGTTATGTATTCATTAAATATAGATAAAAGTTAGTATAATTACATGGTATGATTATAGAGACTAAAGTAATTTTTCAATTAGGACTTTTAATAGGTTTATAAAGTAAGTCCCATATATTATCTGAATCAATCTTTATCATCACTCCCACATTTTGTAAGATTAGCATTAATTATATTTCACAATAGAAGAAACTGGTCCCAAAAAGTTAAATAACCTGCTAAAAATAAAATAAACCACTCTGAAAAACAAATGCATCACATGATGATGCTACAAACTTGCTATGATAGTATCGAATTTATATATTTTTCTGAGTTCTTTCACACGAACTCTAATGTTAGCTGTTCCTTCGCCATATATAACGAGGAGGGGAAGCATAAGCAAACATTATTTGTGCATCCAAGGTACTTCTCCAAACTCATCACCTAATTCCACAAACCAAACCCTCTTTTTAACAGTGACCTTTCCCTGTGTGTACAGGTGTGTACAATGCACAATAGAACTGTGTTTTCAAAGGCTATAACATCACTTAAATGATGGCTATTCAAAGTGATGACTTTGAAGGAAGCACTCTAATGTAAATAAATGATTCTGGTACTTTAGTTTACAGATTATTACACTATTTTATGATTGACCACAGTTGTTGGTTTGCTTGTTTCTGAAGCAAGATGAATATGAGATATAGCTAGCTAGTCAGTGGGCATGTGTTTGATGAATATAAATATGTCTCTATCATTTTCTTTTTTTATAGTGATAGTTAGTGAAACTAATACAGTGTCTGGGGACCAGAACTAAGCTTTATTGTTCTTGCAGTTTTGGGTTCCCACTGGGAGAATGCTGAACTTTCATATCCACTGACAAAATGTATTGCTTCTAGTATTTGCAAATGAGCTCAGAAAAGGAAAATCCAATTCTAACTGAAGAACATGTGATCACTTAGGGCCAATACAACAGGCATATTGGTGTTATGCTGCCAAAATTTCTGAAACATTCCTGTAACATAACTTTTTTATTCTGCATTATACAAACCCAAAGCAATGGGCTTTTTTTTTTTTACTTATTTTCTCTTCCTTTTGAAGCTATTACTTTGATACTACAAGAGTGACCATCTCTTTGATCTATTATTCCACGGAAACTCTTGGTATCTAATGCAATAGAATTGAAACCTAGAGAAATAAGTGTATTAAAACAGTAGGTGAATTCAAAAAAAGGTATACTAATTTCTACAAGGGACCCAAGATCATCTCTCTTAAATACCTGTTATTAACAGGGTCCTTTTTAGTTTCTTTAAGTTTTGTCAGCTCTAGGCTGTGTGTAATACTGCTATAATTGAGTCATTAAGCTTATGCTGAGGACTCATAATAAAATATCTAAATTCATTCACCAAATACAAATTGAGTTTCTTTGAAGTTCCATTACTGGGCAAAGCACTTGGATTTCAAAGGCAAAGATGATCATGAAACCGATAATCACATTTATGAAGACAGGGTGACTCATCAGATAGGAGGGTGTAAGGAAACTTATCCTTGAACAGGTAATGCTTGTGGTAAGTAAGCAAAGCAGAGAAAATAGAGGTGGAAGTAGAGGTGGAGCAAGGCCTAAGAACAAATGTTATGCTCAAATCACTTTGTGAAGGATCACTGTGGACCTGAGAAAAGGCACTGAAATTAGTATAAAAAGAAAGTATTGTTTAAGAGAGAGAGAAAGGGAGACAGTGGTGCCCAATTAGGCTTAAAGGGTTGACAATGAGTAACCTAAATACAGCTTAATAAGATATATTAATTTTTTTCTCCTAAGTGCCAAGACAAATCATTGAAATGAACTGAATGTCCATGTCCCCCCAAATCTTTCTATTGAAACCCTAATCCTAATGAGATGGTATATAGAGATGGGGCCTTCTGGGACTAATTAGGTCATGAGAGTGGAGCTCACTTGAATAGAATTAGTGCCCTTAGAAGAAGGGGCCAGTGAGCTAGCTCTCTTTCCTTGATGTGAGAACTTAGCAAGAAAGGGTCATCTATGAACCAGGAAGAAGGCATTTACCATGAACCCAAACATGCTGGCATCCTCATCTCAGACATGCAGCTTCCAGAAATATAAGAAATTAATGTTTGTTAAAATAACCTCATTTGTGGTAATTTGTTTTAGCGTTCAAATTGAGTATTACACTCATTGAAGAATCTTAAGTAGAAACAAGGGCACGTGTGTGTTTGTGGATGTGTATTTGTGTTGTATGGAGGTATGTGAAGATGTAATCATATTGGAATTTTCAAAATTTCACTCTGGACACTTTCATTTTAAGATGGAGGTCTTTATTGTTGTCCAGACATTTAAAATAATTAAAAACAACATTTAAAAAATATATAATAAAGAATTCCCCAACTTTGCCAAGAAAGAGACTCTTGGTGGACTAAAAACTTTGAGTAATACCTGAGGAAAAAAGGAAGGAGAAGTGGAAATAAAAGTAAAGTTAGATCATGGTGAATAGAAAACACAGAATAAGATAGCAGGAATATACAGTATTCCAAATATATCACTAAACAAACAAACAGAAAATGTGAATAAATTTGACTAATCTAGTAAAAATAAAAATAGTATGATTAAGAGGAAAAATTCTCATATAGACCATATGAATAGACAGCAATAAAATGTTTGATAATCTGTATGGTACCATAAAATAGAGAAACACAAATTAAAATTTTTATAGCTATGTCCAAAAATATGGATAAATTTCACGAACATAATGTTGAATTGAAGAGGCCAGATGCAGAATGATACAGGCTGAGCAAGTCCATTTGCATAAGTGTTACAAAACTGTCAAAACTAAGCCAAATGTGTTAGGGATGCATGCTTAGTTTTAAAACTATTAAGAAAAGCAAGGACAATTAAGGGTTATGGAGAGTACATTATTGGTAGCTGGCCAGAGGGGTGTTTCTGAGGGGCTGTCAAAGTCTACTGTTTTAGCCGTGTGGTCATTATCTGAGCAGTTACTATGTTACCATTTGTGTAAAGAGCTTTTTCTTTTGAACAGACTTCTGTATGTTATAGTTCATACTCAAAAAAGTTTGAAATAACCCAAAATATAACATATAATAGTTTATTCATTCGGCATATTATTAAAATGTAAATTTTAAGTGCTATAAAAATTACAAACTATCAAATACTTACATGAAATTTAATATGTCTCCTCATAATGTAATTTTATAAATTCAAATGTAAAGTTTATACACCCTATGTATGACCTAGCAATTCCACCTATCAGTATGTAGCCTATAGAAACACTCACATATGTGTCTGAGGAGTATATTTATTGGAGCATTGTTTACATAAGAGAGACATCAGAAATAAGTTGTCCATCCTCAGAAAATGGCTAAAAATTAATTATCCATTATATAGAAATGACTATAATTAAATTGTCCATAACTGCACATCACAAAGAAACTATGATATATATGATATAGCATGAAATGTCGTATATTAGCTAGTAAGACTGAGGTAGCTCTTTATGTTCTGACAAATTCTCTATGTAGTGACATGACCAGTTACTTCACCAGGACAATATCTGGATTTAAAATAATAAGTTTTAGAATATTGCTCATGATCCCATACCATTTAAAAAGGCATGCAAAGCCATATATATATTATTTCTCCTCATCTGCAATTATGTGAAAGCATAGTATATTTTTCTAATCAATACTAGTCATTATCTTGAGTCAAAGGGATATTGATAATGTCATATTTTAATTTTTTACAAGGTAATATAGACATACACTATTGTATAAATACAATTTTTTAAGTTATTTAATTGGTATTTTTGCTGTATGAGGAAAACAATAAAGAATATAGCAGAAGTGGAATGAATACAGTGACCCCAGTGAGAAAGCTATTTTAATAATTGAAAAAAGAGATGCTGTGGCAGTTATAATAGTGAACTGTATTTGAAAGATATTTAGGAGTTAGAATCAGCAGGTTACTGATGGTGAGAAAGAGAGATCAAAGATGATTCTCAGCTTTGGAGTTTGAAATACTGTATGGATAGCTGTGTCTTCCCCAGACAGAGGATACTGCAAGGGAGGCAATTCTGATAGGGGTCAGATCATGAGTTTAATCTGAAACTGAAAATTGAGATACATCAGGACATCCAAATAGAAATGTCAAGTAAGTAGTGGGAATCAAAGGTCTAGAATAGATGTTCAAAAATAAATACGACATAATTATTTATATAAATAGAGAGAGGGCATATAAATTTGAACATCATAGTCACATTTATAATGTGACTATGTAAGATTTTCTGGGGAAAGTGCCAAGAGTAAGAAGAGAATCTAAGAATAAGCCTTGAGCAATGTTCATATAGGAGGGCTGTCCAGAAAAACTCATACATAAATGCCTCTATTTTTTATATTACATGGCTAGATATTTTCTGGACAGACCTCATATAATGGCCAGATAGGAGGATGAGTTTTCTAAAGCAGCAATGGTTGCCTGAAAATAAATAACAAACCAGGAGATTATGACTTTGAAGAAAACAGTCATAATTTTCTCCCCAAAGAGCATAAATAGTATCGATGATCCCTTAGAAGCTTAGTAAAGTGAAGACTAGTAAATGTCCTTTGGAATTAGAGCATGATGATAATTTAGTGTTTTCTTTGTTTGTTTTTGTTTTGTTTATCTTTTTTAGTGGTTTTTTTTTTTCAGTCAAGTATTAGTTGTGGGACCAGATTAGAGTAGCTTGAGGAAGAAGTAGGAGGCTATTATAGAAAATGCAAATAGGGATGCCAGGATGGCTCAGTGGGTTAAGCACTTGCTTTTCAGCCCCAAGATCTGAGGATTGAGTCCTGGCCCTGGCCCATGCCGACCCATGTGCTGGACTGTGGTGTGCTTCTCACGTGTGTGTGAGGGGGCATTTTGGTTCCTGCCAGGGCGAGCTTCCATGTAGGACATCCATGGTTTGGTCCCTTACTTAAGGGGTTGTGCCTCTAATGTAGAAGGCCCCCAGCCCAGTTTTCACCTTGCATGGCTCCATGCCCACCTATGTGGAATGAAACTGCCAAAAAACTAACGACATACAAGTATTGAGACTGCTCTGGGACCTCACCCTTCTCTCTGCTTGTCTTTCTCTGTCAAACACAGTAAAATAAATCTTAAAAAAGAATAAAAAGCAAGAAAATGCAGTTAGGGTAGACAGTTCTTTAAAAGGGGTATAGGGATGAGAGGATAGAGATAAAAGAGTAGCCCGATGGAAATATCCAACTTGAAATATTAATACAGATGAAAGAAGGCAAACATGTATGACATATAATGATCTATAAAAGTTTAAGGTAACAGCATGAACCGCATGCTGATAATTGTAGACCTGATCTGTCTCAGTCTATAAAGGCCACATATATCCACTGCTGAGATTCTCTTAATTAGTTATTAATAACTTAGTTCTGATTAAGGAAGATTTCATTATTTTTATAGTAGATGCATAACATATGGAACCTTAGAATAAGAAATACTGATTTTTAAAAATGCTACTATTTATCTCCTGAATAAAAACAAAATGAGGTTATTTTTTAATATATAAAATATTTCAGGTAGTCAATTAAGCCTAAAGATGAATGAACTTCTCTCATGTGGGGTGTGATTCTAACTCCAAATAATTTGGCAAATATCTTTGACCTCCATAGATCAAATGCATGTCTTGAGATTTGATTATAGTCACCATCACATGACCAATAATAATGAGATAAAAAATTTAACATCAAATGTATATCTTCTGATATAAAAATAGTTTCTCACATTGGTGTGGTGCTTAACAGTTTTTAAATTGATTTTCCACAAAGCTAATTTTAGCTTCCAAACAATCTTTTCTTTTTCTTTTTCTTAAGAAAAGCATGTCAGGCATGATTTTACAGATAAGAAAACAAAGGCTCATCTTGGAGTAATGTCTTATAGATGATATGAGTGATATGGACTATGTGCTTTTGTCACCAATCTAGTCCCTTTCCATCACACAGTTTCTATTTGTACAGGATATACTGCAATATAAACCTACAAAAGATGGTTTTGCTTTTTATCCCCTAGATAAGTCACATACATACCAGCTTAAGTTGCTACATCCAGGAAACATGCCATGCTAAAGAGTGAGATGTATCTTTGTGCTAGTAATAATGCACACTGTGGGACTGTCCTTAAAGAAAGCAAACTGTAGAAGATGGACATATATATGGCATGTTCAATTTGATTATTTATATGAATCAGACTATTTCTAAATATCTCTCCATGTTCTCATTTCATGCTGATTAAACACATGCTGATATGGACAATTTAATGTGAAATGTCAAAGTGCTGACCTCTTTATTCTCCAAAAATCATTTTAACATAATAGTTAAAATTACTATTTAAATAAAAAGCATTAAGTTGAATCAGCCATGGCTAATAATAAAGATTTTTCTTTGAAGATTCCATAAATTAGGAGATCGTTTCTAATTAAACACATCACACTGGGTAAATGAATCTAAATTACACTAAAAGATCGAAAATACCAAGAGGTATGTTACAGTTCTAAATGTTTTCTTATGTAGAATATTTTACACTTTTTTTTTAACTGCACCAGTTATGGGAGGTAAATGTAAATTTAGTTAGCTCTTTTAAGAAATGTTTAAAATACTTTTTATGTCACAAGTTGCATTCATCATCAGTGAGCCAATTTTTCACACATATCAGTATGAATATTTTTTCTTACTCTAATTGTTTATGCAAGATTGCTTCATAGGAGCCAATAAAGTACTAAAAATGTCTTTAAAAATAATCTACTGAAAAAAAGACAAAGTATAAATGGGAGTCATTTGACTTCCTACAAATTGCCCAGTTATAATCATTGAATAAGCTACGGAAATGTTGAGAAGTGTTCCTGTTTTAGGCACACTGTGGTTCTCAAGGGTATCTATATCTATGTGAAATGACAGAATTGGTGAATGGATCTAGTTGTTTAGTTTGACCACAGAAATTTTAATCAGCTACTGAATACAGTAAATGTCACAAATGGTTAACTCAAAGTTTCCATGGCTGTGGTACTACCTGAAAACTTACATTTAATAAGCAAGAGAACTTATGAGGCTTGTCTTGATGGCCACAAGATTTGTAGATCTCTGCCTAGTCCATCAAATCTTAAAAGTTTACATAAAGGGCTTCATGGGGCTCAGTGATGTGTACTATCCAGATGGCCTCAAAAACACATTGCTCTTTCAAGGATGTGTCCTTGAATTGACTCCAGTGATGGGAATGGTGGGCAGAACCTATCTATATTCCAAGGACAGGGGATGGGTAGAAGAGGCTCTGAATGCCTGGATCCAGCTCATAGGTTAACTGGCTGTCATATTACTGACCTCCTCCAACAGCAGTACTTGATACTAATATTTATACTTTAAAGAATTATTTTTATTGTTTTCTGACAGAGAAACAAACACAGAGAGAGAGAGACAGACAGAATGGGAAGGGCCCAGAGCAGTCTCCATAGTTGACAGCATTAGTTTTCCATATAGTTTCACTCCACAGGTGGACATGGGGCTGCACAGGGCAGGAACTGGGTTGGGAGCCTCCAGCTTAGGCCTCAGCAAGAACTGAACTGGGGGCACACCCCAGCTCAGCATATGGGTCCACATGGGTCCGGGGCCGGGATTCGATCCTCAGGCTCTGGGGCTGCAAAGTGAGCACTCAACCCACTGAGCCATCCCAGCTTCCCCTGGTACTAATATTTATTTATTTAGTACCAACAGTACTGAGATTTATGGGATGATTACAGTATGCTAATATCTACGCTAAGCATGTCACATCTATTACCTCAACTATTTTTATTATTTCCATTTTTCAGGTGAAGAAATAGCATCCAATAAATCAGATGATGGAATGTAGGCATTTATTCTGGGTTATGCTACTGGAAATCACATGATATTTAAAGCTAGATCAATTAGCGTTCCATCTGTAAAGTAGTAGGACTGGCCTTTTGTTGTATAACATTCATGTTATTTACAATGATTCAATAATAATATTAATTTGGGTGACTATAGAAGACAATTTTTGTTCCAAATACACACACACACGTGTGCACGCAAGTGTGCGGACAGTGAAAAAGTAAAGCAGTAGACAGTATAGTTCAGGATTACAGTGTTACTATATTTGTGCTGATGTAAACTTTCTTCCTTTATTTATTTATTTATTTTTACCTCTTGAACATCTAATAGGAATGTGCCCTAGCAATAAAAGCACAAGGCCAAATAGCGTTATAAAATTTGTCAAAGTGACCACATTTGATTCAGACTACTGTCTCCTTTTACTCTGACTCCCATTCCCTCACACTATCCTTAACTTCAAGGGTGGGTGGGAAAGAGGAAGAGGACCTCTCAGAGGCCAACAGGCTGACACTAATGAGGCTGTAGCTTCAGGGCTGCTCATTTGCAGGGGTTCCTTCCAAAGCCCTGTTTCTAAATTCATAGTCAAAATTGTATCTTTTTTATTTTCTTCTTAAAGAGGTAAGAGTATTTCTAGAAGCCATATCAAGTGAGGCAGCAAGAACTTGACTATACACAGAAGTGATTGCAAATCAAGTAAATATATATGAATAAACTCAACCGAGTCTCCAAATTAACCTCATGATGTTATAGATTTATTGGTACATTTGTGTTGTCTGTCTTCTTTCCAGAAATTAGACTCCCCAAGGCAGATTTTGTCTTGTCCATTGCTATAGTGCAGATCTAAGAATGGTGTTCCACTTATTCATTATTTATTACAGAATGAGTGGACATAATCATAATATTGATAGGCAAAACAACCCAGAAGAGTTGGAATTACTCATAACTCACATTACTCAACAGAAATAAGGTTTTATTAGAATATATAAACAACAGATGTCATATTCACACAGAAGGGGACTGGCTTAGAAGGAAGGTCTAGAAAACAGCAAGTGTTATTCCAATTATTTCCAGAAATGATCTAAGCCACAGTCCATGTTAGAGCCGAGAGGGAGGTGCTGTAGACTCCAGTGAAAGAACACTGCAGTATTGATGGATGGGTCCTGTGTTCTTAGCCTACCATTAAACTTTCTTTTCTATTAAATCCTGTTGGACTGATTCAGTACCTAACAGTTTTTGTATTCCCATATAAAATAGTCATTGCAAAGGTGATATGCTGCTCATATTCAATTTCTGGATTAAATCATATATTTGTGATTATGATATTTTTCTCCTTTATGTAGTTTGGCCACAGGAACAATTATTACCATCAGAAGTGCTTTGAGTAATTCTAGTTGCAGTGACGGTAACATCATTATAAATTAAAACTGTTATTGTAATTATTTTGCCATCCTTTATGAATAGATTTACTAAGTCTTCAAAAAAGAGCACAGGGGAAGCCAGGGTGGCTCCATGGGTTAAGTGCTCACTTTGCAGCGCCGGAGACCGGGGTTCGAATCCCAGCCCTGGCCCGTGCGGACCCATATGCTGAACTGGGAGCTCCCCCAGTTCAGCTCTCTCTGTATCTCTCTCTCTCTCTCTCTCTCTCACTCTCTCTGTCAAAAATAAATAAATTAAAAAATATATATTAAAAGAAAAAAGAGCACAAAATCTAGGTGATCTTGTCCTGACAGCTTTCCTTGTTACTATTTTAATCTTTCAGTTCAATTGATTTCTACCAAGAAAATCCTAATATTCATTTTGACTTGAACAGAATGTGAAGCAGTTATATCTACATTATTTCACAGAACAATTATGAGAAATAGTGCCATCACCTCATTTTTGTAGATGAGAAAAGGTCAGCAATATATGCTAATTTATTCAAGGTTGAAGGGCCAATAAGCACTTTAAGACATTCACTCATTTAATTTATTGATAATCTGCAATAGAACAGATACTGATCTAGATTTTTGGGAGACTTCAGTGACCCAAACAGAGTTTACATCATAGCTAAGGAAGACAGATGTAACTACATGGTGAGTAAGATGACAATATATGAGAAGAAAACAGATAGATAAGAGTGAATATGATCAGGAGTTCTGGTAGTGGTCAGTATAAGCCTGATTGAGAAGAGGCATTTGGACCTTGAGGAAAAAAATGAAGAAGGAAATGAAGTTAGAATATCTGAGGAAAAAATATTACAGAAAAGAGAAAATTAGGTGCACAGGAGCATGGATGACAAGTTTTCTGCATGTTGCAAAAACAGCAAGGAGGTTAGTGTTGATAAAATTAAGTGAATGAGAAAGAAGGGTAAGAAATAAAACCAGCAGGACAAAGTATGTCATTTTTGAGGACTTTATAGCCCTTTCTTAGTATTTTAGCTTTCACTTTGAGTGAAATAATGAACTACTAGAGGATTTTGAACAAAGTGAAGTAATCTAGATTATTTTTTTTAATAATTCTTTCTCTATGGTAAAAATAGACTGGAGATTTGGGTAACAGTAGATGAACTGAGACCTCTTAGGAGCTTATATAGTAATGCAGCCTGGAGATTCTTTGGCTCATATCAAGATAATAGCAGTAGAAATTGTGATAAAATAATTTGATTTTGGATATAAATTAAAAGTAAGGCCAACACGATTTTCCAAGGGCATGTGTGTGGAAAAAAAGAAATAAAGGAAGATTAAAAAGTTTTAGGCATGAGCATCCAGAAGTATAGGATTGTCATAGAGATGATAAGGACTGCAGATATAAATAAAATTTTCAATAAAGCCATTTTGGGGAGGGCAATTTAGGAGATCTTTTAGACATCTAGATGGAGATACTGAGTAGAAAATTATATACACAAACTTAGAATTCAATAAAGAAATATGAGATGGAAACATACATTTTGAATTTTAACATATAATGACATCCAAGGCCATGACACTGAAGGGAGTCACCAAGAAAAGAAATACACACAGAGACAATAAGAGGACCAAGCAATGAACCTCAGAGGAACTTCAATATTCGGAGAAGAGGATAAACCAGATCAGGAGTCAGAGAAGCTATTATATTATATTACAGAGGTTAGGGGAAAACCAGGTGAGTGTGGTATCCTTCATGCCAAGTGGCAAAACTGGATGAAATCTGAGAGTGGTAGACCACATCAAATGCCACTGGTAGATCAAAATGGATATAACAAAAATTGACCATTGGATTAGCTACTGTGGAGTCAAGGTGACCTTGATAAATGCAATTTGAATTGTGTGAGGAAATTGAAAACCTGGCTAGAATTGAATGAAGGAAGGAAAAGAAGAGAAATTGAGAAGTTCAATAGCAAAGACAGTGGAAAGATGGTGCAGAAACTTGTGGAGGAAGTCAGATTCAAACAGGACTTAATCTACTTTTATGTTTAGCATGCAAGACATAACACCATGTTTTGATGATAATGGGGAAAGCTCTATAAAAGAGAAAATTGGTTTGAGCAACATTCTTGAGCAGGAGAGAAGAATGAGGTCCACTGAATGGGAAATGTGGCACTGGATTACATAGGAACATGGATAGTTCATCTAAGTTATTAATAGGAAGATCAAATATGGATACAGAGTAGTGGGTAGCTTTGGGACTATCTTCTGGATGAGAGGCCAGATATTTATCTTGTAAATGCTTTAATTTTTCTAAGTACATTAAGAGGCAAGGTCATGAGGGAGAGTGAGACAATTGAGAAGTTTTTGGTTTTAGAAGAATGGAAGAATGAACAGACTACAACCTGATCATATTTTGTAGGCATTATTTAAAGCCAATTTGAGATCTATGTTAATATATTTAAAATGAGGCCAGGCAACATGTTCATATGAGCTCAGCTGTCTCAATGCAGTTTCTGTACATGCAAAGGTTTGGATTTAGCCTGTGTGATGCTTACGTCAAACAAGAGAGGGTTAAGAGACGTAAATTTATGTGATTATGAAATACAATTTAGGTGAGAAGAAAAAGAAGGACACAAAATTCATTCATGCATTCTTTTATTGAACAAATATTTTGAGCATCCCTTGTAAATCCATGCATTGTGCCAAGTACTGTGTGAAATACAGTCAATAAGGCAGACATAGTCTCTACCATCATGGAGCCTACATCCCACTTGGGAATACAAAACATTAAAAAACACAATATTTAATGTGGAATTTAATAGATATTATTAAGAAAACAGTTATATGTTGATGTTGATAATAAATCTATATATTACACATGCCTGTGCATTTTTATGTTTTGAGCAGTTAAGTTTTGGTAAGGAGGTAAAAGAAGACCTCTTTGAGGATATGATGTCCATGCTAAGACCTAAAAGCATGAAAAGTATCTTGCTAAGTAAAGAGTAGAGAGAAGGTGTTCAAGGTAGACAATTCCACATTGGCAAAGCTAAAATAGATGGAAAAGCTTGCTTATCGTATTTAAGAAACTAAAGGTAGACTACTATGGCTGGAACACTAAAAACTAAGGGGTATTAAGAAATGATTTGGGAAATAAAATCAGGGGCCAGTGTGGAGGTAGAATTCAATTTCCAATCTAATTCCATACTAATTTCTTTTCTATTCTACCATGTTAGGCATTTCAGAGTCACTAATACATGCAATTTTTCAATTTCAGTTTATAAGCATTGATTTTCTTAAAAATTATACTGTAGCACTTATTCTACCAAGTAGTTATACTCTCTCTTCTCTAAGTTTCATGCTATCCCTTCAGTGCTACTCTGTAGACCATAGCTTTTGATTTGCTCACTAGAATAATTGGATACATTAATCTATGCTGATGTAAAATGACTCCTAATGGCACTGAGCATTACCTCTCCCCTGAGCATTCACATTTTAATGGCAATGGTCTAGTAACACAAAGAGATGACTCCATTAGTACAGATTGTAGACACTGAGCAGGCTATTTCAGTGTGATTCAAGTATACTATTTCTCTAAGATTCTTAGCTTAGGAACTTTGTATGCAACCAAAGATACTAAAAATGTATACATAATATGGTACATTTGTCCCACGCTGATCTGATCACATTGATATTTTTCATGCTCATGCACCGTGGTATGATAACAGTCATTAGACATGGTGCTTTCCACAGGGAAGTGTCCATACTGTTAATATACCTTGGCACTTATATGAGGCCCTTGTTTTTCAAGCTTCCCAAATCATTCAGGAAGACCTAACTCTATAGATGACATTTTATTCTTTTCCAGTAGAGCTTGTTATACTTCTTACCAATTGCTCAGAAAGAATATCTATCTTTCAGATGAGTGTATTATGCAGTGTTCATGGCCTGTAAGTGAAATTGTAGTCCTAAAGTACTAAAATAGGAAAAGCATTCACAGCTGAGTCAATTATAAGACTATGTTTTTCTGGAAAATAGAATATGTAAGTACAGTTAGAAACTTGTAGGTCACAATAATTTATGAGCACTGTGAATACTGAATAAATGTATGGTAGGTATATTAACAAAATGATAACCAATTCTTACATTGTGAAAATTGTTTTCTTTCTTCAAGAAAAGAAAACCAAGGAAACAACTCAATGCATCCTTAAGGCCAGTTCATACTAATCAAATTGTGTGCTGTACAGTATAATGACTGCAAATCATCCAAATGCCATGAGGGGAAAAAAGGACAATTGGGCTCCAGATAAAGAGATATAATCAGCTCTTAGAGATGATGAAATAAAACTAGGGAGGAAAGATCTATGAGAAACTCATTTCTGCCTATTTTTGTGCACCACTGACTCCTATGCCTGTACAATGCCTCCTGGATCATCGTTGTTGCCTAACAAATATTTCCTAATGAATAAATACTGAATAAAGAGGAAGAAACAGAAAACAAGAAAGAATGAGAAGAGAAAGCAGAAGAAATAATTTACATTAGAATAGTGGTTCTAAGTTTTTGAAGAACTTCTTCTGGTAACAATTTCATGTTAAGAAATAGCCATTAACATACATAAAGAATTTTTATTAATGATGATTAGTACACCTTTGATTATTAGTTTAATTGGTCCCTAGGACTCTAAAATTAACTGCATCAAAATCTAAAAATGATTAATGCTTTCTAGAAATATATTTGTTCATCAATTTTTTATTCAACAAATATTTATTGAGCACTATGATATGCCCTGCATTCTAGTAAGATTTGGGGGGAAAGACTAGTGAATAATATTTTGGGAGTTCCTACCTTCATGACACTAGAATTAAACAGGTAATTAACTAAATAATTACTTAATTACGTAGAGATAAATGATATTAAGTAAATACTCAATGTTCTGACAGAATGCATGAAAAAAAGACTTATTTTATTTTAAGTAGTCAAAGCGGGCTTTCTTGAGGAAGCAACATTTAAGCCAAGACTTTACCAAAAGATAAGTTAACCAGGCAACAAAAGAGGGTGGAAAGGTAAGAACCATTCAGGGTTAAAATATGTGCATACCGGTATATGTCCTAAGGCTGAATCCTGCTTTCTTTGGGCACCCCCTGTACAGCATAGGGAATATAGTCAATAATATTGTGATAGTGTATGCGGGGTATCACATGGTTTATTGTACTTATCATGGTGATCACTTCTCTACGTTATATAAATGCTGAATAACTATGGTGTATACCTAAAAAAATATAATATTGTATGTTAGCAATTATATTTTTTTAATCTTTTAAAAAATGAGTAATTTATTTTTCAACAGTAGTATTCAATAAAATATTGTAGAGGATTTGCAGAAAGAAATGCAAGGTAATTATGTATAATATAACATTTTATGTACATATACATTAGGGGTGAGGGTAGGAGATATTCAGACTAAGAAAATAAAAAGGGTATAAAAAATGAAGTGCAGTCAAAGAAACTCAGTCTAGGCAGGCAGGCAGCTGTGAAAGTTCCAGAAGCTATATATTATTTGCTACCATGAAATAATACTTAATTGTGTATTTAATACCAACATTTTTCTAGAGTATACAAAGAATACTACGATAGACACTGCTTGGAAATTTTCAACTGAGTCTTTAAAGTAGCTCTTTGAATGAGTAAAGCAGTTTTACAGACAACTTTTCTATGTTGATTGAAGAAGAAAACATGTTTTCAATTGCAATGTTCCTGTACTTGATGTGATAGAAAAGAAAACATGTTTTCAATTGCAATGTTCCTGCACTTGATGTGATATTTTAAAAAATTGGATAGAAAGAATGAAACATGGCTGGATATTTGTCTAGCAATATTTTGACTCTTTGGGTCTCAATTTACTCATATGAAAAATAAAAATGGTGAATGAAGTCGTATCTATGCCTAGACTCCTTTTCAAATGCAACATTAACATTGTTAGCTAATTCTGCAAAACAAGATTCAAACACTGATAAATTGGGCAAATGACCAAATAAATATTACAATCACATAAATTATATTATCCAGGGCAGTTTTTCAAATGAGGTAGATATCTATTAATGGATCCTGAAATCAATGTAATGTATTCCAACCTTCATTTATCAGGGAGAAATAAAATAGAATACAAAATATGAGACTGCATGGCAATAAGTAAGGACAAACATTGTTTCTTGAAGCTTTTATTGCAGTAGCTTACATATTATATATTTGTGTGTGTATGTACTAAGTCATAGTGTAAAGCAAATTTTTTTATTCTCCACAGACATAGATGTGAACATATTTGTAAGCCACTTATTTAAATTGTGTTTATTTGAGCTAAAAGAGAAAAGAGGTTTTACTCACCAATAGTGGGGTCATGATAATCAGGGAACTGATGACTAATAAACTGCATTGTCATTGCTGAAAAAAATAAATAAATTCAATTTAGTAAAAAAAATCACTGATTCATCAATAAGTTACTCACCAAAGTACTCCATCAGTCTCTTAATAGGATCAAGTGAATAATGAGTAAGCTTTTTCTGAGTGATCAATTTAATTATAAAACATGGACTACAAAATGATGATACTCATAGTAAGAGAGAGTTCTAGAAGAAATATATGATTATCTAGAGTGAAAAATAATGCCAGAAACTACTCTAGAGTAAATATGTCTAAATTTGAAGTGTATTTTAATAAAAATTGTGTTATAGTAGAAATACCTGATCACCTGTGATACATAATCACATTCCTCATTTCCTCACCATCCCAAGGTGACTTCTGATTACCCTGGCCTACATTCAGGAAGTATCCTATTAAGTCTGTTTAACCAGGATCCTCCTTACTACTACTGTTTCCTCTCAGTCATTTCCCATCCCCTGACCCTTATCCTGCTCTTTGGCTATAAATTCCCACTTGTCCCTCCTGTATTTGGAATTGAGACCAGTTCTAAACTAAGGTCTCTGTCTCATATTGCAATAGTGCCTGAATAAAATCCACTGCTTTAATTATTATCCAGTTCTGATTTTCTTTAACAATGCTAATAATGATTCATATATCTATACAAATGTCACATCATTCAATCAACACATTGAAGCTCTTCATCTACCAGGTGATGATAGTCATGGAAGCTACCAAGAAGTACAGAAAACAGTATTAGAAAACTGTTATAGTATAGTATTAGTAATATACTAAAAGTACTATATTCATTTATAGTTCTTAAGTTAATTACTATAAACTTAGGAAAATGTTTTGAAGGCTGAAGTAGTTTGAAATAAATTTAAAGAAAAATATAAATATTTTAAGAACGAATAAAGATATATATTTGGTATTGGACTTCAGATATATTGGATATTGGACAAGTGGCAGACATAAATGAATCAGTCAAGAATTTAACTGTTACACTTATGTATAAAAATAGCAGCATATATTTTGATGATGAAGATTGTGCTTTAATGGAAACCTGCTGCTTACTGTATAATTGAAAAAACCCTTCAATTCTCAAATCTTCTTATCAACAACTGAGACAGAACCAAAGGAGAAGGAGCCTGCTGAGCTTTGTTCCAGAACTTCAAAAGATAATTTTAGAAAGATTGATTTGCAAAAGTTTCTTTTGTGTTTTGCGAAGTGAAGTCCTGATAGGACATCTAAGAGCCCTTTCCTTTTGTCAATATGTACAACAAATAATTTTTGGAAAAATCTCTCATAAATACTTACCAAGTTCAAAGTTGGAGACAAGCAATCCACTAAATACCTATTACCAATTAAACTGGGGACTAGATTTTATTCATTACATGATTATAGGTTTGCATCATCAAAATTTTGGAATCCTATTTTTCTTTGCCAGAAAGTCATTCTATGGGAAAATCAATCACAGTTCCTCCTCTCTTCTCAGAAATTTTAATTGTATTGACTTTGTAATATCAGAGGACAATTAAAAATAAAAATAATAATAATAATAAAATAAAGAATTAAAATAAATAAATTGTTAAAACAAAAGTAAACCAAAAGAGAAACACAACTAAGGAAATAATAAAGGCAAACATTTTTAGATAAAAAAAGAAACTCAGTGGATGTTATTAATAATAGT
>PVKE010034384.1:0-17423 GCA_004027555.1 Craseonycteris thonglongyai
GCAAAAATTTCAGGTGGTTTTTGTCTTAACATTTCATACAGTCTTTTTAGCACTTCCAGATAGTCGATTGGTGGACTATCCATTTGGTACAAATTTATTATGAAAAATTCCTCTGATATCAAAAAAGGTTAACATCATTTTGACTCTTGATTTGGACTGAAGGAAATTTTTTTTTGTGGAGAATTGGCTGGCTTCCGATGTGCACTCTGATGCTTTGTTTCAAGGTCATATTGGTGCACCCATGTTTCATCACTAATGATAACACAGCCCAAAATTACTGTCTTACCTCTCCAAAAGGTCTTGGCAAACTTCGACTCTTCTTTGCTTTTGTTCATTGGTGAGCTCTTTTGGGACCATTATTGCGCACACTTTCCTCATGCCAATATTTTCAGTTAAGATTTTTCTAATTGTTTCTCTATTGATGTTTAACTTGGTCCGTTGTGCTTCTCACAGTCAGCCGACAGTTTTGACACACAATTCAATGAAATTTTACAATTTCTTAGTCAGTTCTGCTTGTTACTGGCTGCCCTGAACTCTTCATCAGTGACTCTTTCTCTCCCCTCAGAAAAGCATTTAATCCATTTGTACACTGCTGTTTTCTTCATGACGTTATCCCCATCAATTTGGACTAACATGTCCCTGATTTCACTTCCACTCTTGCCAAGTTAAAAAATAAAAATGTTTGTTCATTGTTCTCATTCAAGCTCTGACATTCTGGCAATGGTATACAAAAACACACAACACCAACAATGAAGGCCACTCAGCAAGACACTGCCACACATAAGCATGAACACAGCTGATATACCAAGGTTATGAAACCTTACTGAGTTGTTTGTACAGTGCTACCAACATAAATGCATGGTGGCAAGTTTGTGAATTTACTGTTGTACCTCCAATGAATGAGAAAGGAAAAATACCAACTAAAAAGGTGAATAGAGAGAGTGACAACAAAATTGGACATAGTAGGAAACTTCAAGAGCCCTCCACAAAAGCAGCAAATAATCTGGAAGAAATGGTCAGAATCAACTTTATTGGAACTCTAGAAACTAATGAAAACTTTATAGCAACCAGGCAAGTAATTAAGAAAAAAACAAAACAAACAAACAAAACCCCAGAATCTCAGCATTTAGGGAAATCTCTCTTAAGTCACTAGATGGCCACTAAGATAACAGGACAGAGACCTTAGTGGCCATACATAACAAAGAATATAGACTATGAAAATTAGTTCAGTAAAGTCTCTAAACACACAACGAAAATCAAATAAAGCAAGCAGCAACAACAAAACCTGTGGAGGGGTTAGAATCTGATTTCCAGAGTTACCACATTACTTGTATAATGTCCAAAATGTCCAGTTTTCAACAAAAAATAGTCATTAAAATAAACAAATTATGGGCTATAAACAAGAAAAATAAATTCATAAAAATGTTCCTAGAGGAAGCCCAGGTATTGGACTTATTAGGCAAAGCATTCAATCAACTATTTAAAGTATTCTCAAAAAGCTAAAGGAAACATTGTACAAATCACTAAAGAAAACCATGAGAATGATAGACTGATTGAGAGTATCAATAAATAGAGATACTATAAAAAGGAACCAAATGGGAATCCTGGAACTGAGAAATACAATAACTGAAGTGAAAAACTCACTAGAGAGATTCAGGATCAGATCTGAGAAGACAAAGAATCATTTAAGATAAGTCAAGATTACCCAGTTTGAGGAACAAAAAGGAAAAAGAATGAAGAAAAAATGAACAGAGCCTAAGAGATCTATGGGACATCTTAAAACAGTATCAATGTACTCATAATAGCAGTCCCAATAGAAGATGAGAGAGAAAGGAGCAGAAAATATATATGAAGAATTAATGGTCAAAAATGTCCCAGATTTGATGAAAAGCATCAACTACACATCCAAGAATATTAACTCTAAGCAGCATAAACTTAAGCAGACTCACATTGAGACATATTATAATAAAAGTGTCAGATGCCAACAACAAAGAGAATCTTGAAAGCAACAAGAGAGAAGTGACTCACTACATACAAGAGATTCTCAATAAGATTGGGAGGCAATTTCTCATCAGAAACCTGGGATGCAGAAGGGCAGTGAAATGCCATATTCTAAAAACTGATTAAAAAAAATTACCAAGCAATAGTTCTATTTCTGGAAAAATTATCCTTTAAGAATGAAGGAGAAATTAAGACATTTGCAGGTAAAATATGAGAGTTTTGTCACTAGTAGATCTAGCCTTCCAGAAATGCTAAAGAGAGTCCTTCAGGCTAAAATAAAAGGACACTAGACAGTAACTTGAATCCATACAAATCAAAAATACCAGGAAAGTAACTACATAGGTAAATATAAAAGTCAGTATTAATGTATTTTCAGTTTTGCATCTCCTCTTTTTTACCCTACATAAAGCAGCAGTTATAAGTCTACTGATAGGGGAAGCCGGGATGGCTCAGCAGGTTAAGCGCTCGCCTTGCAGCCACGGGGACTAAGGACTGAACCCTGGCCCCGGCCCATGTGGACCCATATGCTGAACTTGGGTGTGCTTCCCAGATGGGAGGCCTCCAGTTCAGTTCTTGCCCCCAAGTTTGGCCCCTGGCTCAAAGAGGCATACCTGTCTAGTTCATTTTTGCCTTTCTGGTGAGAGTGTAGTAGTATTGTATTGTGGTTTTCATTTGTATTTTGTTGATGATTAATAAAGTTAAAAACATTTTTATAACTCTAGGTACAGCATTATAATATTATATGAATAATGTTTGTCTTATACATGGATATAGTCCTTTGGTTAAGCCTTATGTTTTGGCCCCAAAATTAAAGTCAAATAATCAGGACTTCTTTTATAATATTTAGATCTATAATATGTACATAACAATTGATTAGGTTGTAGTAGTTTAAATTACATTTGGTTGAGAACCAAGCAAAACCTCCAAAAACAGTGCCATATGCAAAGATAAATTCTCCATCATGGAAAAGAAGTAAACAGGTAGACAATAAATGACTTTTATTAGGGAAACAGACATCTTCTTTCTTGTTGCTCCACTTACAGGGTCTCCAAATAGTCCAATATGAACTTTAAAGTTTCAGACATACAATGATATTCTAAACAGCAAACAGAAGGAAGTTAAAAATAACCTTCCTTTTAAGGAATCTTCTTTGTAGTATATATGACCTTTTCATAAATGTCTTATTGGATATAAATTATATGGTAACAACTAACTGCAAGAGATGCTAAGAAATGATTTAGCTTAGAGGCAATACACCCAGCTAAAAATTAGTATATTTGTTTACTATGAAAGATACTTAGAGGTTATTTAGAGTAATGTCTTTCACATAGAATGTGGTAAAGAGAAATCAAAGAACTAAAAGCTACAGTCTACTTTCACAGAAAATTTCAAAAATATTGAGCAATAAACACTGTAATACCAACTTCAAACAAAAAACACAAGGAAAAAACCTAGTGATAAGAAAATATATGGACAGATTATTTTTGACAAAGGAGTGAAAAATATACAGTGGGGAAGACAAAGCCTCTTCAGCAAACAATGCTGGGAAAATTGGAAAACCACATGTAAAAAAAAATCTGAACTGCGATCTGTCACCATATACCAAAATTAACTCAGAGTGGATTAAAGACCTTCAAATAAGACCTGAAACAATAAATTATGTAGAAGAAAACATTGGTACTAAACTTATAGACCTTGGGTCAGGGAGGACTTTATGAACCTCACCTCAAAGGCAAGGGAAGTAAAAGCAAAAATAAATGAATGGGACTTTATTGAACTAAAAAGCTTCTATACTGCAAAGGAAACCATCAACAAAGCAACACAATTGAGAGAAAATATTGCAAATAATGCCCCTGACAAGGGGCTAACATCTAAAATATATAACGAACTTGTACAACTCAACAACAAAAAAGCAAGCAATCCAATTTAAAAATGGGCAGAAAACCTAAATAGACACTTTACCCACAAAGACATACAAATGGTCAATAGACGTATTAAAAAAAAATGTTCAACTTCACTAGTTATTAGGGAAATGCAAATCAAAACCACAATGAGATACCACCTCACACCTGCTAGAATGGTTATAATCAACTAAACAAAGAACAAGAAGTGCTGGAGAGGCTGTGGAGAAAAATGAACCTTTATACACTGCCAGCAGGAATGTAAATTGGTACAACCACTATGGAAGATTGTAGGAACATTCCTCAGAAAATTGGGAATGGAACTACCATATGACCCAGCAATCCCCCTTCTGGGTATCTACCCAAAAAACTTGAAAACTTTAGTCTGTAAAAACATGTACCTCAGTGTTCATTACAGCATTGTTCATAATGTCCAACACATGGAAACAACCAAAGTGCCCTTTGATAGATGACTGGATAAAAAAGCTGTGGTACATATATACAATGGAATATTGCTCAGCAATAAGATGAAATTCTGCCATTTGCAACAACATGGATGGAACTTGAGATCATCATACTAAGCGAAATAAGCCAGACAGAATAAGCCAAGAACCACATGGCTTCACTCATATGTGGAATATAAAACTGAAAGCAACAAAGAAACAAAAACTCATGGACACAGTCAATAGTTTAGTGGTTACCTGAGTATAAGGGAGGAGGGGAGTGTGAGAGGAGGAAGGAGAAGCTAAATATATGGTGATAGAGTACTTATGTAATTATTACTAACCAATGCAACCCTAAGAAACTTAACAATGAAAGGGGAAAAAGAAAAAGAATTTTAAGGGATCTAGGAGTTCATGAAAGGAAAAGGGCAACCTGGGCAGAAACAGAAAAGATAAGCACATAATAAATGCTTGTTGAATGAATGAATGAATAAACGAGCATTCTACTTTTTTTTTTCCAGTTGAGAGCAGCTCAAATTCACACAATATTGTTAGGGTTTACTTTAACATGTACTCTAATTGCTTATAATGATGAGTTATACTTTGAGATCTTAATGTAATAAACATATTTATAGATTATATACATGTATATAATATATATAATCAATTATACATCTTTCATTAATAAGCATCCTTATTGAAGTTTGTACTCCCATCTTTCTCAAGAGGGATAAAAGAATATTCCCAAGTTCTTAGGGATGTTGTAAGCCATTAGTTAATTTAAAAAGTCCCAGTTGCACAAAATGCTCCCTTAAATGTAATATTTCCAAAGCCTATAGGTATTCTATATTTGAGATAAGGCTAACCTCCCAACCTACAGAAAGATAATAATGAAAAAATAAAACAACCCTCATTGGGGATGCTGGGATAGCTTGGCATGCTTGCCTCCTAATTGCAAGGTCCAGAGTTTGATTCCTGGCCCCAGCCCATACAGCCATGTATGCTGGACTGTGGCACAACTGGTAACTGCTGGGATGGCCTGGCAGCAAAGGTTTTTGCCTCCCATGCAGAGCCCTGCAGTTCAGTTCCTGCCCCTCATGGCCCCACATCCACCTGTGTGGAATGAAACCATGTCACAGCTAATGATGTACAACTATGAAAACTGTTCTGGGCCCTTCTCTCTCTCTCTCACTCTCTCCGTCCCTCCCTCCTTCCCTTTCACCTTCTCTCAAAAAAAAAAAACAATTGAATAAATCTTTAAAAATAACATTCATTCATCTTCATGATATATATTTATAAGGGAAGTAAATATTGATATAAACTATAAATGACATGCAGGGTGACATCTGCAAGATGGAAGACTAGTAAGAAAAGCACAGGGCCATGTAGCTTCATGTGAAATATACCAAACATTCAAAGAAGAATTAACACCAATCCTTCTTACTCCAAAACAGAAGAGGCAATACTTCCACACTCATTTTATGAGGTAGGCATCACGTTTTACCAAAGCCAGACAAAAGAATACCGTTAAAAAAAATTACAGGGGGGAAGCCGGGATGGCTCAGTGGGTTAAGCGCTCACTTTGCAGCGCTGGGGACCGAGGATCGAATCCCGGCCCCGGCCCCGGCCCGTGTGGACCCATATGCTGAATTGGGAGCTCCCCTAGTTCAGTTCTCTCTCTCTGTGTCCTAAATAAATAAATAAAATATATATATTAAAAAAAAAAAAATTACAGGCCAGTGTCCCTAATGAACAGAAATGCAAAAGTCTTCAATAAAGTACTATAAAACTGAATTCAATAGTACATTAACATGATTATAAACACCATGAACAAGTGAGATTTATCACTGGAATATAAGGATGTTTCAACATATGCAAATCAATATGATGCACCACACTAGCAGAAAAAAGATTAAAGCTACACGATTTTCTCAATTGATACAGAAAAAAGCTTTTTCTCTAAGACCCAGTTCAAGGCAAATATGTCTACTCTTGCCACTTCTACTCAACATAATAGGACAGCCTTATCCAGAGCAGTTAGACAAGAAAAAAATAGATGGTTGGATAAAGAAGATGTACATATATACAATGGAATATTAGTCATAAGAAAAGATGAAATACTGCCGTTTGCAACAGCATGGATGCATCTTGAGTTCATCATGCTGAGTGAAATAAGTGAAAAAATTAAGAATCATATGACTTCACTCATATATATACCAAAATTAACTCAAAATGGATTAAAGACCTCCACATAAGATATGAAACAATAAACTATAGAAGAAAACAGCGGTACTAAATTTTTACCAAGGGTTCAGGGTGAACTATATGAAACTTATCTCAAAGGCAAGGGAAGCAAAAGCAAAATTAAACGAAGGGGACTATATCAAACTAAAAACTTCTACACACCAAAAGAAACCAACAAAGGAACGAGACAACCAACCGACTGGGAGAAAATATTTGCAAACAATACCTCATACAAAGGGCTAATATCTAAAGTATATAAAGAACTCGTACAACCCATTAACAACAAAAAAACAAATTAAAAAATGGACAGAACCTGACCAGACACTTCCTCATGATGACATACAAATCCAACAAATATATGAAAAAATGCTCAACTTTACTAGCTATTAGGACATCAAAACCACAATGAGATACCACCTCATATCTGTTAAAATGGCTATTATCAGTAAGACAAGGTGTAACAAGTGCTGGAGAGGCTGTGGGGGAAAAGGAACCATCCTACACTGCTGGTAGGAATGCTTATTGGTATAACCACTATGGAGAACAGTGTGGAGGTTCCTCAGAAAATTGGGAATGAAACTACCACATGACCTGGCAATGCCCATTCTGGGTATCTACCCCCCAAAATTGAAAACCTTAGTCCCCAAAGATATATGTACCTTAATGTTCATTTCAGTTCTGTTCACAGTGGCCAAGTTACAAACAACCAAAATGCTTTTTGATAGATGACTAGATAAAGAAGCTGTGTTACATATATACAATGAAATATTACTCAGCTATAAGAAAAGATGAAATACTCCTATTTGCAATAAAATAGATGAACCTTGAGATCATCATGTTAAGCAAAATAAGCCAGACAGCAAAAACTAAGAACTATATGACTTCACTCATGTGCAATATAAAACTGAAAGCAACAAAGAAACAAAAACTCATGAACAGTCAATAGTTTAGTGGTGACCTGGGGGGAAGTGGGGGGGGGGGAGGGATAAGAGGAGGAACGGGAGCCAAATATATGGTGATGGAAGAACTGACTGGGTGGTGAACACACAATGCAACAAATAGATGATGCAGTATGGAACTGTGTACCTGAAATCTACCATTATATAATTTTACTAACCAATGTCATCCCAATAAATTTAAGAAAACCCAATGTATTTTTTTTACATAAAATAGAAAAAATTCTAACATTAATATGGAACCACAAAAGATCTTGAATAGCTAAACCAATTTGAGCAAGAAGAATGAAGTCATCACATTTCCTGATTGCAAAGCTTTAGTAATCAAAACAGTATGGTACTTGAGGTTTTGCTTCTTTCAGTTTTATATTCCATATGTGAATGAAGTCATATGGTTCTTAGCTTTTTCTGTCTGGCTTATTTTGTTTAGTATGATCAATAGTTTAGTGGTTATCTGAGGGTAAGGTGGGAGGGGGTTGGGAGAAGAGGGAGGGGGAGCTAACTATACGGGGAAGGAAGGAAAGCTGATTCTAAGTGGTGAACACATTGTAACAGAGGTAGTACTGTAGAATTACACTTGGAATCTATGTAATTTTTATTAACCAGTGTCACTTTAATAAATCAAATAAACAAAGAACAACAAAAACAGTATGGTGGTGGCATAAAAACAGACATCTAGTCCAGTGGATCAGAATTGAAGGCCCAGAAATAAATTAATGCAACGATAGACAACTGATCTTTGACAAGAGTGTCAACAATATATAATAAAATCAATAAATGATTTTGGGAAAACTGGGAAATGCACATGCAGAAAAAAGAATTCCGTCCCTTTACTACAACATATACAAAAATCAACACAAAATGGATTAAAGACTTAAGCATAAGACCTAAAACCATAAAACTACTAGAAGAAAATAGGGGAAACGCTTTTGACATTGGTTTTCACAATGATTTTTTGGACATGACAACAAAAACAAAAATAGACAAGTGGTATTGCATCAAATTAAAGAGTTTCTGCATATCAAAACAACATAGCAAAATGTCATCCTGTGGAATGGGAGAAAATATTTGCAAACCCATGTATTTGATAAAGGGTTAATATCTAAAATATACTAATATAAAGAACTCAGTAATAAAAACAAAACAAACAACAACAAGACCAATAACCTGTGTAAAAAATTGGCAAAGGTCCTGAATAGAATTTCTCAAAAGAAGACATACATATGGGCAACAGGTATATAACAAAGTGCTTGACATCAGTAATTATCAGGGATGTGTATATCCCCTACACACAATGGGATATTATTCAGCATAATATAGAAGAAAATCTTGTCATTTGTGACAACATGGATGAACTTGGAGAACATTACATTAAATAAACCAGACAAATACTGCATGATCTCACTTATATGTGGAATCTGTAATAGCCAAACTCATAGAAACAAAGAGTACAGTGGTGACTGGTGGGGGGTGGGAGGGGAAAATGGGCAGACATTGGTCTGAGGGTACAAAATTTCAGTTACGCAGAATAATAGGTTGTGAAAATGTAATATAGGAGATCTGACAATTAAGTTCACGAACTCATTTTAGAAAAAGTGCTACATACCTCATTGTTGAATATCACTATGGTCACCTTTGAAATACTCCCCTTGTGAAGCTATGCATCAATGCGAGCCCCTAGTCCACCCTTCAAAGCAATTTTGGAACTCTTTTTCTGAAATAGTCATCAGGACTATAATCGTATTATCCTTGATGTCTTGTCATAAAAATGTCTTCTCAATATTTCCTTTATCTTTGGGAAAAGTACAAAGGCATTGGGGGCCAGATCAGGTGAGTAGGGAGGGTGTTCTAATACACTTATTTGTTTACTGCCTAAAAACTCACTCACAAACAGTGCCGTATGAATTGGTGCATTGTAGTGATGCAACAGCCATGAGTTGTTGGCAAAAAGTTCAGGTTGTTTTTGTCTAACTTTTTCATGCAGTCTTTTCAGCTTCAAATAGTCAACATGGTTGTCCATTTGGTGCAAATTACTAATGAACAATCTTTGATACCAAAAAAGGCTAGCAATATCGTTTAGACTCTTGATTTGGATTGATAGAACTATTTTGGTTGCTGAAAATTGACTAACTTCCACTTTGCACTTGAACACTTTGTTTCAGTGTTGTATATGGTACACCCATGTTTCATCACCAGTGATAGATAACATGGCCCAAAACATCGTCTTGCCTCCCCAAAAGGTCTTGGCAAGCTTTGACTCTCCTTTGCTTTTGTTCATTGGTGAGCTCCTTTGAGACCATTTTTGCACACACCTTTCTCATGCCAAGATTTTCAGTTAAGATTTTCCTAACCATTTCTCTGTTGATGTTTACTGACCTGCTATGGTTTTCACAGTCAGCCAACGATTTTGACATACAATTGATGAATTTTTGCAATATTTTAGTCCTGTTCATTACTGGCTGCCCTGACCTCTCTTCATCAGTGACTCTCTCCTCTCAGAAAAAATGTTTTAATTCATTTGTACACTGCCATTTTCTTCTTGCCATTATCCCCATAAACTTGGACTAACATGTCCCTGATTTCACTTCCAAGTTTAACAAGAAATTTAATGTTTGTTCTTTGCTGCCAATGTAAGCACATGATGGCAAGTTGGTAAACTTATTTGTCAGATCTAATACAGCAATGTGACTATAGTTAATACTTGATATTTGCTAAGAGGGTAAATCTTGTTTTCAACCCCCCTACAAAAAATAAGATGGCAACTATGTCAGGTGATGGATATATTAAATAGTTTGATTGTGGTGATTATTTCACAATGTATACATATATCAAAACATCAAGTTGTATGCCTTAATTATATATAATTTTAATTGTCAGTTATACCTGAATAAAGCTGAAAAATTACATGAAAGGTGAGAGCTCAAAAAATAAATAAATAAAAAAAAGTTTTCAGAAGCAGAATTGAACTATAACAGCCGATGTGGTTTTTACTCTTCATTCTTTCAAGAAGGGAAAAAGACAGCTGTTTAAGAATTCAGTTATTCTTAGGCTACTAGTCCTTGGAGCCTAACGTACTTAAAAAAGTCATTGAGTGTCTTTCAGAAACTTGAGTCTGCAGAAGTTAAGTGGCTTGTTTAAGACCATGTATCTGGGCAAGAGCAGGGCCAATGCTTACTTAGCATCTCCTTTTAAGAATGTCAAGGCCAAATCTATTTAAGAAGGCACTGATAAGATCATCAAAGTCATTGCTACAAGCACTGCTTCTGCATTTCATAGAAACAGATTTTGATTGTGCCAGAAGTAGATGACCCTCTCTTCCTTGATGGTTTGAATTCCTGAGCCTTATCCTTAGCTTATCTTCACTCTGCTTTGAAATTTTTGCTTCTGCCTTTAATGGGTTAAGAATGACATAGAACCTACATATAACTCAGGTCTAGGATAACATGTCATCTTATATAAAATAATAGAGCTAATCATGAATAATGAAAATTGTGGCACCCATTGAGTGTTCTGTTCTTTTTTTTTATTAATCACCTTAATCTTTAAGGCTTTGTTTTAGCTGCACAGTGCTATTTTTTTCTTTTGGTTTGTTTGTTGTTTGTAACACCTTTATTAAGGTAAAGTTGATGTATAAGGAACTGAAAATACTGGGGAAGCCAGGATGGCTCAGTGGGTTAACTGCTTGCTTTGCAACCCCGAGGACAGGATCAAATCCCGGCCCCAGCCTGTGTGAACCCATATACTGAACTGGAGAGTGCTTCCCATGAGGGAGGCCCCCAGTTTGGTTCTTGCCCCCCATTTTGTCCCCTGGCTTGAGGGTGCATACCTCCCATGTGGGAGGCCCCCAGCCTGGTTCCTGCCCTGCACGGCTCCACGCCCACCTGTGTGGAATGAAACTGTCGAAAATTGATGACATACAACTATGGAGACTGCTCTGAGCCCTCCCCCTTCTCTCTGTCTCTCTCTGTCTCTGTCAAAAACAATAAAATAAATCTTTAAAAAGGAAAAAAGTACTGCAAATGTTTAATGCATACAGTCCGATGAGTTTAGACCTGCAAATAGGTGTGATGCCATCACCACAATCAAGATAATAGACATATCCAACAACTCCAGAGATTTCTTATGTCATTTGTTGTTTGTTATTTCTTATTGTTTTGTTTTATTTTGTGGCAAGGAGATAACATGAAATCTACCCTCTTAACAAATTTTGAAATGCACAATACTGTTCACTATAGACACTACACTGTACAGCAGATCTCCAGGACTTACTCATGTAGCATAACTGGAACTTTATGCTCATTGAATAACAACTCCCTTATCCCATAACACCATCCACTGACAAGCACTATTGTAGTCTCTGCTTCTATGAGTTTGACTATTTTAGATACCTCATAAAAGTGGAATCATGCAGTATTTGTCTTTCAGTCACTGACTGGCTTATTTCATTCAGGATAATGTCTTCCAGGTTTATCCATTTTTCCTGAAGTGGCAGATTTCCTTTTTTAAGGTTGAAGAATATTTCTTTGTAACTATATGCCACATTTTTATCCAGTCATCTATCAGTGGGCACTTTGTTTTTTTTCCCATGTGTCTTGTTTATTGCAAAGAAAGCTACAGTGGTCATGAAAGTGCAGTTATCTTTTTGGGATCCTGATTTCAATTATTTTGGATATATACCCAAAATTGAGATTTCTGGATCATATGGTAGTTCTATTTTTAATTTTTTTAATCCTGCATACTGTTTTGCATAGCTGCTGTACCATTTTACATTCCCAGCAATAGTATACAAGCATTATTGTGCTCTACTTTATTGCCCTTCACAGATACTGTGATTTGTATAAATTGAAGGTTGTTGCAATCCTGCATCCAGCAGGTCTGTTGGTGCCATTTTCCCAAAAGCATTTGCTCACTTTGTGTCTGTGTCACATTTTGGTAATTCTCGCAATATTTCAGACTTTTTCATTATTTGTTATGGTGATCTTGATCAGTGATCTCTGATGTCACTATTATAATTGTTTTGGAATACCACAAATTACACCAATGTAGACAGCAAATTTAATCAATAATTGTAAGTCCTGATTGCTGCCCTGACTGGTAATTCCCCCTTCTCTCCCTTGTCTTTGGATTCCCCTATTCCATGAGACATGACAATATTGCAATTAGGTCAATTAACAACTGTACAGAGGTCCCTATGTGTTCAAGTGAAAGGAAGAACTGCATGTCTCATTTTAAATCAATAGCCAGAAATGAGTAAGCGTAATGAGGAAGGCATGTTGAAAGCTGAGACAGGCCTAAAGCTCTTCCACCAGTTAGCCAAGTTGTGAATGCAAAGGAAAAGTTCTTGAAGGAAATTCGAAGTGCTACTCCAGTAAAATACATGAGTGATAAGAAAGCGAAACAGCCTTATTGCTGATAAGGAGAAAATTTTAGTGGTCTGGATAGATCAAATCAGCCATGACATTCTCTTAAGCCAAAGCCTAATTTAGAGCAAGCCTCACCTCTTCAATTCTGTGAAGGCTGAAGTGAGGAAGCTGCAGAAAATTTTGCAGCTTGCAGAGGTTGGTTGGTTCATGAAGTTTAAGTGAAGAAGCCATCTATAACAAAAGTGCAAGGTGCAGCAGGAAATGCTGATTTGCAAGTTGCAGGAAGTTATCCAAAAGATCCATCATAACGAAGGTAATTTATGAAGGTGGCTACACTAAACAGGTTTTCAATATAGACAAAACAGCTTTACATTGGAAGAAGATGCCATCTAGGACTTTCATAGCTAGATAGAAGTCAATGCCTGGCTTCAAAGCTTCAAAGAACAGGCTGACTCTTGTTAGGAGCTACTTTATGGTGAAGCCAATGCTCATTTACCATTCTGAAAATCTTAGAGCCCTTAAGAGTTATGCTAAATCTACTCTGCTTATGTTCTCTAAATGGAACTACAAAACCTGGATGGCAGCACATCTGTCTATAACATGGTTTACTGAATATTTTAAGCACACTGTTGAGACCTGCTCAGAAGAAAAGATTCCCTTCAAAATATGACTGCTCGTTGACAGTGCACCTGGTCATCCAAGAGCTCTGATGGAAATGGACAACAAAAGTAACATTCTAATGCTTGCTGACACGTCTGTTCTGTAGCCCATGGATCAATGAATAATTTTGACTTTCCAGTATTATTTAATATGCATTTCATAAGGCTATAGCTGCCGTAGATAGTGATTCCTCTGATGTATCTGGACAAAGCAGGTTGAAAAGGATTCACCATTCTAGATGCCATTAAAAACATTTGTGGTTCATGGGAAGAGATCAAAATGTCAACATTAAGAGGAGTTTGGAAGAAGTTGATTCAAACCCTCATGGATGACTTTGAGAGGTTAAAGACTTCAGTGGAGGAAGGAACTGCAGATGTATTGAAAATAGCAAGAGAACCAGAATTAGAAGTGGAGCCTGAAGATGTGACTGAATTTCTGTAATCTTATGATAAACTGGATGAGCAAAGAAAGTGGTTTCTTGAGATAGCATCTACTCCTGGTAAAAATGCTGTGAAGATTATTGAAATGATAACAAAGGATTTAGAATATTGCACACACTTAGTTAATAAAGTAGCAGGAAAGTTTGAGAGGACTGACTCCAATTTTGAGAGTTCTGTGGGTAAAATGCTATCAAATAACATTGCATGCTACAGAGAAATCATTTGTGAAGGGGTCAGTCGATGCAGCAAACTTCATTATCTTATTTTAAGAAATTGCCACAGCCACCCCAACTTTCAGCAAGCACCGCTTTGATCAGTCAGCAGCCATCAACATCAAGGCAAGACCCTTCACCAGCAAAATGATTGACTTACTGGAGGCTCAGATGATGGTTAGTATGTACTTTTTAGCAATAAAGTATTTTTAATTTAAGGTATGTGCATTGATTTTTTTTTGGACATAATACTATTGCATGCTTAAATTGTTAAAGTTGTAGAGGTGACAGTGGTCGATAAAAATTACCTACGTTCCTGGTGTACAGTTCTACATTACATCATCTATAATATTATGTGCTCATCACCCAGAGTCAATATATGGTGATGGAAAGAGAACATAACATGCACTGGGAAACAAATATTTGTGTGACTGACTTTATTTTGATATTTCTTTACTGCAATGATCTGGAACTGAACCCACAGTATCTCCAAGGTATGCCTGTATAAGGGTTCCAATTTCTCCACATGCTTGCCAACACTAATCTTTTTCTGTTTAATATTACCCATTCTAACTGGTGTGAGATGTCTCATTGTAATTTTCATTTGCATTCCCTGTTAATTAGTAATGTGTAGCATCTTTTCATATACCTGTTAGCCATTTGTACATATGTCTTCTTTGGGGAAATGTCTGTTCAAGTCCGTTGCCTATTTTTAATTGGATTACTATTTTTTTTCTATTGACTTGTAGAAGTTCCTTGTATATTTTGGATATTAACTATTATATATATGGTTTGCAAATATTTTGGTAACAGTTCTTAATTTTAATATATATGAGGGTTTTCCCTCCCCTTTTTTGATGCTCTTCATGTTCTGTTGAAGAAACTTTTTCCTACCCCAAGGACATTGAGATGTTATGCTTTTTGCCTAAAAGTTTCATTGTTTTACCTTTCACACCTGTAGTATACCTGGAATTGATTTTTGTGTATTATGTAAAGCAGGGCTCAAGTTCTTTTTTTTTTTTTCACATGGATATCCAATGACTTATAATTATTTATTGAAAAAAATATTTCTTTGTCACCAATCAAGCCTTTACTTATATGTTGGTGTGTTTCTGGATTCCTTACTTTGTTCTATTGACTATCCTTGTGCCAGTACCATATAGTTTTGATTACTGTAGCTTTACAACAGGTCTTAATATGTGGTAATGTGAGTCCTTCAGCTCTGTACTTTTTTTATGTCTCCTGTTATTCTTAGTCCTTTGAACTTATACATAAATTTCAGAATTTGGCTTATCAATACCCACAGGAAAAATCTGCTGGAATTTCAATTAGGATCGCATTAAATCTACAGCTCAATTCAGGGAAACTGACATTTTTTTAAGTGAGGTCTTCTACTCCATGAGAAAGTTACATACCCCCATTGGTGCAGATCTTTTAATTTCTCTCAAAATATGTTATAACTTGCTGTGTAGAGGCCTTGTACACCTTTCATTAGATTTATTCCTAGTTATTTGATGTTTATTTTAAAATTACAACTGAAACTTTTATAAATAGCATTTTTATTTTTATTTATTTATTTATTTATTTTGAAAAAAGATTTATTTTATTGATTTTTGACAGAGAAACAGAGACAGAGAGATACAGAGAGAAGGGGGAAGGGCCCAGAGCAGTCTCCATAGTTGACATTAGTTTTCCATATAGTTTCACTCCACAGGTGGGCACAGGGCTGCGCAGGGCAGGAACTGGGCTGGGAGCCTCCCACATAGGTCCCTGCAAGAACTGAACTGGGGGCACACCCCAGTTCAGCATATGGGTCCGCATGGGCTGGGGCTGGGATTCGATCCTCAGTCCCTGGGGTTTCAAAGCAAGTGTTTAACTCACTGAGCCATCCCAGCTTTCCCTAAATAGCATTTTTAAAAGTTCATATCCTATTTTGTTGCTAAAATAGATATCCAGTGGATTTTTTGTGTGTATGTTTTGTGTCTGGTGACCTTGCCAAACTTACTTGCTAATTCTTTTTCTGTTGTTAAATTTATTGGAGTGACATTGGTTAGTAAAAATTACATAGGTTCCAGGTGTACAGTTCTATAATATATCGTCTATGTGTTGCAGTATGTGTTTACCACCCAGAGTTAGTTCTTCCATCACCATATATTTGACTCCCCCAATAGTGTATGGATTTTTAAAAATTTCTACACACACTATCAGGTCATTTGTAAATAATCACAATTGTATTTCTTCCTTTTTAATCTGCATGCTTTTTATTTCTTCTTGCCTTATAAATGTGCTAAGATTTTCAGGGATGACATTAGGCATCCTTTCCTTTTAAAGATTTATTTTTATTGTTTTTGACAGAGACAGAGAGACAGAAAGAAGGGGGAGGGCCCAGAGCAGTCCATAGTTGTTACACCATCAGTTTTCAACATGGTTTTGTTCCACACAGAGGGGAGGAGGCTGTGCAGAGTGGGAACTGGGCTGGGGGCCTACTGCATGGGAGGCACACCCCCTCAAGCCAGGGGCCGAACCAGGGGGTGAGAACCGAACTGGGGGCCTCCTGCATGGGAAGCACCCCCCAGTTCAGCATATGGGTCCACACGGGCTGGGGCCCGGATTCGATCCTCAATCCCAGAGCTGCAAAGTGAATGCTAACCCCACTGCTTCATCCTGGCTTCCCCAGAAACTAAATCTTAAGTGTTCTCACCACAAAGAAAGGTAACTGTGTGAGGTAATATATATTGTTACTTAGCTTGAGTGTGGTGATCATTTCACAATGTGTATATATCAAAATATCAATTTGTAAACTAAATAAGTAATTCTTGTCAATTATGACTCAGTAAAGATGGAAATAACAAAATAAACACTGGCCTGAATTGATTATCTTGTAGGTATGAGAGAATTGAAATCCCAATTCATATCGTGCCGCATGTAACCATTGGGAAAGTGTGCCTTGAGTCAGCAGTTGAACTGCCCAAAATCCTGTGCCAAGAAGAGCAGGATGCATATCGGAGGATCCACAGGTAGAAATCTTCCACGATTCTCTTCTTCACTTCTAGGGCTCAGTTCCTATTCTCCTCTTGGGTAAGGTGACCAGATTTTAACATTGGTAAAGCGGGAAACCATTGACTAGGGGAGAGGGGTTCTTGATTAAAAATTTGGTCTATCTCCCGCCGTTCCCTAGCTTGTCGTGCATTCTTTCCAAAAAT
>PVKE010034385.1:0-17421 GCA_004027555.1 Craseonycteris thonglongyai
AGAGGGCACCAGCATTATGGACACACTCAATGGTTTGATGTTTACCTGGAGAGGAGGGAGGAGGGGGGAGTGAGAGTTGTGGGGGGAGGGGAGAGTGGGCACCAGATATATGGTGTTGGAGGGGGAGCTGATTCTGGGAGCTGGGCACATAATGCGATGCATGGGTGATGTGACGTGGAGTTGTACATCGGGAAACTATCTAATTGTTACCAACCAATGTCACCCCATTAAATTTAACAATAAAATATTAAAAAAAAAAAAAGAATACGATGCCATTTTAAGAAAGAACATTGCCCCCAGATTTTTTATGTAAAAATATGACAAATTAAAAAATTTTTAAATCCCTCTGCCAAGGAAGCCAGGATGGCTTAGTAGGTTAAGCGCTCACTTTGCAACCCCACGTAGCGAGGATTGAATCCCGGCCCTGGCCAGTGCAGACCCATATGCTGAACTGGGGCGTGCCCCCAATTGAATTCTCACTGGGGTGAGACCCCAGCCCATTTCTTGCCTTCTGCAGCCCCAAGCCCACCTGTGTAATGAAACTATGTGGAAAAACCAATGATGTGCAACTATGGAGACTGTTCTGGGCCCTTTCCCTTCTCTCTGTTTCTGTATCTCTCCCCCCCGCCCCTGTCAAAAACAATAAAAATAAATCTTTAAAGAAAAAAAAGTCCTTCGGCCAAAAGCTTAGAAGACAAAGTTGAGGAAATCATCAAGAAAAGTAGAATATTAAGGGCAAAAGAAGGGAAGGTAGTAGGAACATAGATTTTTTAAAAGGAGAAATTATGAAAGACTGTTTCCTAGAACCAAAAGGTATGGGATTTCCTGATTACAATATTATACTGGGTAACTAGAATAATGAAATAAAAAAGACTGGAGAAGCTGGATGGCTCAGCAGGTTAAGTGCTCACTTTGCAGCCCTCAGGACCGAGGATTGAATCTTGGCCCTGGCCCATGTGGAATCATATGCTGAACTGGGGTGTGCTTCCCATGAGGGAGGCCCCCACTATCACCCCCGGTTTAGCCCCCAACCAAGGGGGCATGCCTCCCATGCTAGAGGCTTCAGCCAAGTTTCTGCCCTGTGTGGCCCCCACCCACCTGTGTGGAACAAAACCATGTCAAAAACTGATGATATACAACTGTGGAGACTGCCGTGGGCCCTCCCCCTTCTCTCTGTCTCTGTTTCTCTCTGTCTCAGTCAAAACCAATAAAATAAATATTTAAAAAACAAAATAGACCCACAGAAATTTCAGAACACAAGGGAGAAAGAGAACATTCTATATAGAGAGATAAGAGCAAGATTGCAAATGATCAGGCATCAAAATGCTGTTGGACTTAAAATCAACTATGGAAACTGTACGCTTACACTCAGTCTAATTTCCAATTAAGTGTGAGGCTGTAATAAATATGGTTTTAGATATAGAGGTAGGGGATTCCAAAAATGTGCCTTCAATATTCCCTTTCTCGGGAAGCTGCTAGACAATTGCTCCCCCAAAGTGGGAGCATAAATCAAGAAAGAAGATGTAAGATCTGGGAAATGGGATCCAACTTGATAAAGAGATAAAGGGACTCCCCAGAGTGATGAGGAAGGAGATCCCAGATGACAGCTGTGTAGGAGGCCAAGGCAGCAGCCAATCCAGTGTGGGCCGGAGCTCTGAGGGCTCCAGGTAGGTTTCCAGAAAGTGGAAACGAGAGATTCCCCAATATGATTGTACTGAAGGAATCTTAGCTTGTTTTAGAAGATGTTAGAATAAATTATTGATTACTACATAGAACACTAACCTAATGGAAAAAGAATTTAATTATTTACCTCACTAGAAACAATTGTTAGATAGCCAAGAAATGCAATAATACGATGTGCGTATCTGAGCAGGGAGGAGCATATGCATAGCCCTCGGAATATGAACACTAAATATTGATAAACCAAAACTTGTAATAGTGAGAGAATAAGGGAAGGTGTAGTATAAAGTGGTAAGCCCTGGTCTTTTATAGCAGAGCCAAGAAATTATGTCTGTAATTGAAAAAATGAAAGTGAGGCAGTATTAAACACACTGTTTGGGAGTATCAAAGTAAATGCTAGAAGAAATGCTGGAAGACTTTGGAATGGGACCATGGAGTGGGAAGGAGCAGGGAACAGGACCTTGCTGTTTATCATAAGCCATGTAGCAGTCCTGGGCAGATGCTTTCAGGGCGAGGGCTACTTCTAATTTTCTCAAGCTAGCTATTTATTTTATTCAGACAGTCACCCCCAAATTGCTGAGTGGTCCCACTGGTGGACCATGATCAATGTCTTGTCCAACCCTGCCATATAGTGTTAGTTGACTTTTAAAATTATATTCATTCATGTATTTATTTGTCTTAAACTAAAAATAAAGGAATTGGAGTCATTATTCATAGGTCACTTACTTTACAAAGGAATCCTTTTATTGTTACTGTTTTATTGGAAAAAAATAGAGAAAGGCACACACTTTAGTATGTTATATGCACAATTTATAGAAAATGACTCCTGTATTAACTATGTTGTATGGTAAGATAAGTGTTCTGAGTTTTTCCTTTTAATTTCATGCTGTTTGTGTATGTATTATTAAGCATACACACATCCATTTGGCTTACATTACACACGTAAGAGTAAAGAAGAGGAAAGGAGGTCAAGGAGGGGGTTCTACTACTTAAGGTGAAGATCCCTAATTGGTAAGTGGATTTGTTCCTTGACAATGGAAAACATGAAACATTCAGGATCTGTGGGCTTGATAATGAGCTAGAGCAAGCTTGTCTAACCTGCATCCTGCAGGCTGCATGCAACCCAGGACGGCTTTGAATGTGGCCCAACACAAATTAATGAACTTTTTAAAACATTATGAGATATTTTTGTGATTTTTTTTTTAGCTCATCAGCTATCACTAGTGTTAGTGTATTTTATATGTGGCCTAAGACAATACTTTCAATGTGACCCAGGGAAGCCAAAAGGTTGGAAACCTCTGGGCTAGAGTTTGGAAACCATTGAGCATATGTGGGAAGGATATTAGGAAGAATATTAATAACCACAGTGGGAGTGATGCTTGCTGAGGTCAAATATGGATACACTCATGTTTCCTCAGGTTTATATACTTACTTAGGTTAATAGTTATTACCTTAAAAATGAAATGTTTTCAAGATGCCTTTCTTAACCAGGGTACATTCAGTGGTTCATTCTGCAACTTTGGATCAGCAATAAATTTCCATCTTTCTGCCAATGGGGGAGTAAGCACAATGGAAAAGAGTTTAGTTGTCAGTAACAAAAATAAAATAAAATAAAGAGTCATTTTTCTGAGAACTGTGAGGACCTCATGTGATCAGGTAACTTTTTAAAGATGTGATGATCTTACTGTACAACTTCAAAAGGAAAAGGTTTGATATTAAAATATCTTTTTTAAAGATTTGTTTTATTGCTTTCGACAGAGAGAGATAGAGACAGAGAGAAGGGAGAGGGCCCAGAGCAGTCTCCACAACTGTGTTGTTAATATTTTGAAATATTTTCATTTCACACAGGTGGGCCCAGAGCTGTGCAGGATGGGAACTGGGCCAGGGGCCTCCCGTATGGGAAGCATACCCCAGTAAGCCAGAGGCAGAGCCAGGGACCTCCCATATCAAAACCTGCCCAGGAAGGAACCGAGTTGCCCCTCACCCCCATGGGAAACACACCACAGTTCAGCATATGAGTGTGCACAGACTGGGGCTGAGACCAGGCCTTGATCCTCAGACCTTAGGCCTGCAAAGCCAGTGCTCAACCCACTAAGCCATGCTGGCATCCCCTACATTAAAATCTTTATTGGAGAGCAAATAATTCATTTCAGTCATGAGGAAACAAAAGGAAGTAGGAAAATGTGTGCTTTTGTTCTCCTGCTGGATTTGAAATGTTATCTCTGATTACTGTAACTCACCTTCAGAGTTTCACCTGTGAGTTCAGCTCCAGGCAGGCTCTGTTGAAAGCAGACCATGGCCATGTGAGAATCACCAGAGCAAACTGGTCCAATCTCCACAGCAAAAGGCAAGGGCTCCAGTTATGAAAGTAAGTGGTGGGAAAGATTGACTTTCTTAACCCCCAGGTCCAATTTTTTCTCTTTACTTGACTCTACTCCCAAGGGGAATCTCTCAACTTTTAATGGACTGTTTCACTAGTCAGTGTATGTGTGAAACTGCCAAGATGGGACAGGATGAGCAGCAGGGAAGAAAATGGATGATTTAGCCGGAGAGAGTTTTGTTATCATTCTAAATAGAGACACAGCACACTGGGGTGCTGTTTGGGTATTTTACATGCTCACTTAATAAGTTGGGGCTCAAGAAATTTCCTAGGAGTCTTTAGAAAAATCGTGTCAGCTTCCCACACTGTGCACTCTCAACATTTTCCATTATCACTGGACAGGGGCTGTATAGGGGAGGAAGGGAAGGTGCAGGGAGAGGAACAGTTATATCACAGGTCATTGAATTCCATATGTAACCCAATTAAATTTGGGGCCCATATAGTCATGGGTAGTTATGAAATGCGATCATCTTCAAAATGAGAAAAAAATACAATTGCAAGTATAACTGGCAACATGTTCTTAATACACAAATATAGTTTCTCAGTCCACTTTCTTTGAAACACAATTTTCACTGAACAATTTCCTGAGACTAATTATAGCGAGGGTGTGTTTTATTTCCACAAAGGCCACCTTATTCTCCTGAAGAGTCCCACTGGCACTTTTTCTCTCCTGCTTGTTCCCGTATTGAGAAATAGGCTCTCAAACTGCCTGCTCGGCATGCCTGGTTGACCTCTTCAGTTGGCCATACCCTGCCGGTGGAATACCAAAAATGAATTAAATAAGGCTAGGAATGGATCAAAGAACTTTTAGAGCTGACCTGGGCATTTTGGCCTCAGTTTTCCAGATGGAATAGTTGAAAATAGTGAGTTTTGTGAACCTGCAGCCTCGGCCTGCCAGTCACTGTTGTAGACACATGTCATAGAACTTCAGAGGGCAAATCACCCTGGATGTCTAATGCCCTTTGTCTTGGACAAAGACAAGGAGGTTCCCTCAGTAAGTAATTTCCTAGTGAGAATTCTGGGTATGTCTAGGCACACCCCACTGAGCTGAGACCATATAGCTTCTTTGTCATGTAAAGACCCCTCCCCTCCAGTACATACACATACACACAGCCATGGCTTATTCATTGACCTTGTACTTACAAATTCAAAATGTATTTCTATTTATCCAGCCTTGCATCCCTACTGCACTTGCTACACTGGATCTCCTCTCCACCCAGATCATATTCTCCCATTTAATACAGTCAGGTCCCTGCTTTAAATAGATTTCAGGAATCTACACTTCCTGATTAGCATCTCTGGAAATTGTGTCTTGACATCAGTATTTCTGAGGCCTGCTCAAAATTGGTCACCACTGACTTAAACAGTGGGCTACACTTTAAAACCTGATTCTTTACTGCCTCATTATCTAACTTGTCTCACATGCATGAGCCTATTGCCTCTGTAATTCATTCTCAGTCTTTTGAAGATATAGTGTCTACTCTTCTCTGTGTCACAGCAAGTCACACAGAGTTAATGCTCAGCAAGTATTCAGTATAGGGAAATATTTGCCCTACAGCTGACCTGCTGCAGTTAACTTGAGTTGGTCACCTGCTTTCTTTCCTTATCAGTAAAATGAGTTAATAGATTTATCTTCTGGAATGACTATGGGAGAAAATGGCTTTGCAGATACTGAATTTTCTATGAAAATGTAAAATAAAAATCACAAGTTTGCTATATTAGTTGCCTCAGAAGGTCAAAGCTAACTCAACATTTAAAGATTTATTTTTATTGTTTTTGACAGAGAGAGAGAGAGAGAGAGAGATACAGAGATGCAGAGAGATACAGAGACAGAGAGAAGGGGGAGGGCCAAGAGAAGTCTCCATAGTTGCACATCATTTGTTTTTCCACATAGTTTCATTCCACAGGTGGGCACGGGGCTGCACAGGGCAGGAACTGGGCTGGGGTCTTCACCCCGGTGAGAGCCAAACTGGGGGCATGCCCCAGTTCAGCATATGGGTCTGCACGGGCCAGGGCTGGGATTCGATCCTTGGTCCCCTGGGCTGCAAAGTGAGCGCTTAACCCACTGAGCCATCCCAGCTTCCCCCTAACTCAACATTTAGAGTTGGGAAACAGCAAACCAAAAAGTTTGGCTGGCAGATCTTCCAGGTCAGCATCCCAGAAGCAACATCTCATTAGCACCTTCTCCAGGCTGGTGCTTCCTTTCTGCTTTCCCATAGCTCAGAACCCTTCCATGCCTTCACTGTCCTGCCAATCCTGGTTGTGCACTCCAAATGACACCAGCTCTCCACTTCCACTTTAAGCAGCAGTATATTGTCATCTTTCTTTCCAGAGCTGATTTGATTAAATCAAACAAAACTGCTAATTAGTGACAATGGCAACATGCATGATCCGTTTCAGTTAATATTTACCCTTTATTGGCATCTCCAATTGCTAAAACCCAATTGGAGAAAGTATTTTGAGGCAAGAAACCTGTTTAGCACTAACACTTTCTAGTCACAATCCAGCCACTTTCTTGCTGAGAAGGAGATATTGTCAAAATCCTGGGAACTGAAAGCCAGATGTTAACCCCTGCCCTGATCATGTGCACTTTTGTGCTCACCATTAAAGAAAAGAAAAAAAAATTAAAGATGATTTAAAGAGGGTAGAGGAACACTCTGGCTTCTTCTGGACCTTGTTGTTATCTCCTCAGCTCCTCTCCCTTTCCCCCTGCCCTGAATTCAGCATTAGCAGACATGGATTTTTTTATTTTTTTACTGTTGCTAGGTAACTATTGATCAAGGTCAAATGCACATGCTAATTCATTAAGGCTTGTTATCAGCATCTTATCCTGTTGCTTTGCAGTTGTGTTGTCAAGCTTACAAGGGCAAGTGAAAATAATTGTTTTGCTGCTGCAGGGTTCTGTTGTTGTGAAAGATTCCTGTTCAGGTATTCTGAAAGGAGAAGTTTCCTCTTGCCAATCCACACCTTGGAGTTCCAGCCAGCCATAGTTTTTCTAGAATCTGAGTAGCAAGAGATGGAGTTGAAATGGGATCGGAAGTCAAGTAGACAGATTTCAGGATAAATTTTTATTCTTTTAGGACCTGATTTCCCTAAGTGGATCAGTTCCTAGCTGGAATGTGATATATTCTTGGCATGTAGGGACAGGGTGGGGCAGAGGGTGTGGTTATGATAGATAGCTCCATTCTGGCAAAAGGACTACATGCCAAGCACCCTTGTCTCAGATTGTTTCCTGGCCAACTATGGAAGAGTAGACATTGCAGTATTGGCTCTGAAACCAACTTTGTTCTCTTATATGGTTCAGACTGTTTAGAATAAGTTTGGCTGGCTGACCTTCCAGGTCAACTTCTCAGAAGCTTAACCATAGAACCAAAGGATCTGCTATTAAGCAGCAAAAATGGGCCCCCATGTATTTTGCCAAGCAGACCTCAGAAACTGATAGGACACCTCTCCTTAGACCAGTGAATAATATCAAAAGAATAACATGCTGTTCTCAACCATTCTCTATTCAAAGTGCCATAAAATGATCAGATTGAGTTGTTATATTTGTTAATAGTTGTTCCCCTGCCAACACTTTTGTGTCTAATTAAGTACCGGCTACATGTAAGATGTCTATGAATAAGAAATAGGGCTTGCCCCCCTCCCCCCACCAAACAAAATGCTGTTTTCCACTTTGTCAATGAACCAGAGGGAATTGTGACTACTACCCCTAGTTGCAAATGGAAAGTCTATCTCACAATTTATTATTTACTCATTCAATAAATATTTTCAAATTTCTCCTGTGTATCAGACACTGTTCCAGACTATACAGCAGGGACTGAGATACAGGCTCTGGCTTAAATAGACACAGGCCTGCCTGTGCTTAGTTTATGATCTATTCTAGGTTAGTGTTTTGTTGAGCCTTCAGCCAGATCTCCAAGCTGCCTCTGCTTTTGAAGTTTTCATCTCAAGACTTATTTCGTGTTTTAGCTATAGCTATCTACTGCTGCATAACAAATTGCCCAAAACTTAGTAGAATAAAATAAGCCACACTGATTTTCTCATAGTTTTTGTGGTCAAGGATCTGGCATGGCTTTGCTGCCTTCTTTAGGGTCTCAGAGACTCTAGTCAAGGTGTCAGGCCTGTGGTCACCTTACAGGTCTGCTGGAGAAAGATGTGATCCCACGAACATGTGCTTTTTGGCAGGACTCAGCTCCTCAGAGGCTGTTGGACTAAGGGTCTCAGTTCCCAGCTGACTGTTGATTGTCCAAAGGTATCCTGTTCTTTGCCCCATGGGCATTCTCCTACATGGCAACTTGCTTAATAAATTATGCAACACAAGAAGACCATAGAATCTGATAACAAGATGGAAGGCACCCAGCCACAGAGTGACATCCCATCCACCTTTGCTGTATTTTATTGCTTATAATAAATCACTAGCCCACACTGTCTCCCCCACCCCCAGGTAGGGGACTACATAAGGTTCTGAATATTAGGAAATGAGGGTCATTGAGGGCCATCTGAGAAGTCTGCCCAACATGTTTAGTATCTGTTATTACCTTGTGGCAGCAAAGAGCTGCTGGGTTTATAACCTGAGGACATAGTTGCTGCTGGCCTTGTCCCCCTCCAGCTGGCCTGTCAGCCATCTCCAACTCCTAAGCTGTATTTATATTGTTGTTTGGCTGAGAAAAAGCAGATGTGCAGATTCTGAAATGAACGGCAGAATGGAGCTAAAGTGAAAGAGGGGTCAGGTGTGTGAGCCTCAGAGAAAGCAGGGGCTCAGGAGGGCAGGTAGAAACAGGGAGGGATTGTCCAGAAACAAGCATGTTCATATGGATTTTTCATAAGTAGAGGAATTTATAATAATTTTATTCTCAAGGGACTGCCAATGTCAAAAGAATTTTTATAAGGGCTTATTTGTAAGTTAAGGTCGAGCTTTTCAACCAGTGTTCTGATAATCCCCCTGAATTTTGGGAATGTGGATGACTTGGGTCATTGAGAATGTTGCATTCAACCATGGCAGCTTCGTCTAGGGCTGCAGAGTTTCTTCAGTGGATCCAGTGTGTAGTACGAACATTGTAATTTCTCTGTGTGCCACGATGCCAAAAAGATGGAGAGGCAGAGAGTGAAGGGGTTCTGTTGGTGAAGGAGAACAAGAGAAAACAGGCCTTGAGAGTGGCTGTCCTCTTGGTGCCCTGGTTCTCCCTTGGGTGTAACATATGGATCCAATTCTTTATGCTCCCATCTCAACCACCTCCTTGCTGCAGGGGAAGTTTTCCATCACGGGTATTATCCATTATTGATGAGGCATAGAGAAGGCAGTAGTGAATAATTAAGCAGGTTTCAGGTACAGATTGAACATTAAAGGGCAGAAGGGAATGAAAATAAGAAAGCCAGGAAAAGAATCCTGAATTCTGTCACTTCAATGGGACACTATATGTAGACACTTTCTACAAGTTTCCAGAAGACCCAGTAGGTTTTTGTTTTAAGTTTGTCTAGTGATTTTAAGTCTTAGGTATGATGATAGTTCTCTGGTTAATAATGGAAAAACTTGCAAGCTTTCCACAGCAATGAAAATTCTGATAGCTTTAGCCTGTTCTAAGTGGTGCATGGATCCAAACCAAAGCACATTTTAAGAGTGGTAGTGGGGAAATGGCTGTGCCCACAAGTTGGAGAGAACTAAATGTAGGACATTTGAGAATCAACACCCAGAGATTTCCCATCTTTTAAATAATGGAAAGAAGAAAGTATTTTTTGAGAGATGCCCAGGGCTATAAATTAAGAAGAAATACCTACTGCACTGCTCACCATTTTAAAAGGGTCTTTTTTGAATAAGGACATCAAGCTGATGAGAATTATAATAGGTGCTGTCCAATTGCCAGCAAGAGTGGTCAGAAATACTAGAATAAGCAAGGAGAGAGGAAGAAGTGCCTAAGGACCCCCTCCTTCTGACCCTCTGTTCCACTCCAGCCTGCTGAGTTGTCCCTAGCACAGGAAACTGTCCACTAGCATGGGTGAATTTTCCAACTGTGGGCTGTGCAGGTTCATAGTTTCTCTTTTTTCTACTTTTTGACCCTGTCACCAACAGGGTCAAACCAAAAGCTGGACTCAGGGAGAGAACTGTCAGCATGCCTGATAAAGGGTTTGGTGAGAAAGAAGGCTAAAGCCATCGATTAGGATAAGCCTCTAGGATATTCTGTGCTTTCCATCTTTCATGCAGCCACATCTGTTTCATATTGCCATGGATCTTTAAGGGGTAGATTGGCTCTGGGAGGCCTCTCTGTCTGCCTCTTGTCTTCTGCCTTCAGAACTGCTCTGCCCAACTCAGTTTCCATGAGCTCCCTGCAGCTTTGTTCTGGTAGATAGGGTCCAACTCTTGAATCCAATTTGGGATTACCTGTACGTTTGGGTCACACCATTCTGGCCCTAAAGTCAGCTTTCTTTTTTGTGTTTGTGTATCTGGCTTGCTTAGCACACTTGAAGAGACCATGAGAAACCACTTCCAACATCCGGTATCCCCAGAAGCCCAGGCTCTGGTTGGCTACAGTGTTCTCTAAACTTTCAACACATACACGGGTGCATTATAACACAGGTCTTGAGAGAGCCCCTTTTTTCCAGCCCCCACTCCTTTCTTCCACATGAGCTGGGTGCTTCTTTCACAGGTTCTATAAACATAGCAGAGTGTAGAGCATGTGAAAGTTTCAGGTAGCACCTCAGAACCAAGTTTATTATCCCCTTAATAGTAGGCATTGCCACTAGGGCTGGGCCAGCCCCTTTTCAGGAACATCGGGTGATGATGCTCAACAAGTGATGCACAGCTTCTGGGGCATTCAGGCATGGAGGGGTTAATGTTGATGGGTCAGACACCCTGGGAGTTGGTCACATCTCCTATTACAAGTTGCATTATTGACTGGGGCATCTAACACCACTGGAAACAATTCACTAGGTAGGCACTGAGGTCAGGAGGCAGCCTCAGCTCACAAATAGATGCACCAGAGCTGACTCTGCTGCCCGCAAAGCACCCGTGAAGATGGAGAATTTTTGGATATACCAGTTTGAGTGCCATGATGATGAGGTACGTGGCTCCCTGGTCTTTAGAATGATGTTTACCACTTTGCTTTCCTTCTCCTAGTCATGTCAGATTGTAAGTTCTCTGTTTGCCACAGTAGTGGCACCAAGTTAACAGAGCAGGAATAGGTCAGGAGGCTGATCAGTACCCAGGATGGGAGACATGTAATCAGGTTTGCCTGGTGCTTGCAAGTCCCAGATGACCTGCAGAGAGAAAAGGCTGTTGGATCACTTAGAAAGACGTCATGTTCTTTGCTTTCTCTCTATCAGGCTTGTGTGCTTATTCTCTTATGGGTTACTTTGGGCACTGTAGTCTCTAATTTCTTGCTCAGTTGTGTCTTTTGCTTCCATGATGCTAACGAAAATGCATGGAAGTTAGTGCCTTGCACATAAGGAATTGCTATGCTGGTGAATGAGGTAATGGGCATAGTGTACAGTACACTATACAGTAGCTGGCACACAGAAAGCTCTCCTTAAATGGTGGCTCTTGTTCTTAGAGGGTAATGTGTTATTACATCAAATAGTTTGTATCTCTTTATACAAACCAAAAGTGACTTTGGTTTTTCCCTCTCACTGGTCTCAGATCAAGTGGCCTGGGAATGAAATGCAAGAATGCCATGGAGGGTTAAATGGACGTGGAGGGGAACAGATAACAGGCTCCCTCATTTGTCCATCACATGGTGTAATGTACTTCAAATAAGCACTGTGAGGCGGTTTCAAAGGGGAAAAGATAACCTCTGTTTATTCATCAGTTTTATCAGATGACAAGTCATCTCACTTTATAATGATGACTCTGGTTCATAATTAACTGATTTTATTTATTTATTTATTGCCTTTGAGGACATGGCTTCAGAAGTTTAGAGCCTGTTTGTTGGTAATAAAATGAGTTATTTGTGTGGCACCCCAACAATGAAGCGCTCTCTATTTGAGGTGATTGCTCCCATGCAAGGCTCTCTCTGAGGAACAAGGGGGCCCAGCTCTTCGTGCTACTGGCCTTATATGGGTTTAACGGTCATGGGTGGGAACAGGACTGCTCCCCTTGTGGGAAAAGAGAGAATGGAAACAGTATATTGTAACCGACAGTTATCTCAGAATGTTCCACTGGTGTTAGTTGAATCCATTATAAATGTGTATATAAACCACTTCATTATGCCGGGATATTATTTTAATGATGACATTATGCCCCTGCAATGCCTGTGCTCCCTTTGCTACTTTACCACATTAAGGAAATACAAATGTGCATTGATAATATAGATTGAATTGAGAGTGAATAATTAAATATTTTTAACCAGTTTCAATTTTCAGAAATACAAACATATCTTAGAACAAGAAAGAAAGAATTACCAGTATATGTTTGTTTGTTTGTTAAATTTTAACATGGAATAAGGTTAATTTAAAGCAATTTAGATCACTGAGGAAAACAATGTACATTTATTTGAGAAAAGGGATAAAGCTGGACAAACCAATATGCATAGCAGAAAAGCTGTTTGAGGACAGTAGGACTAGACAAGCCCACACAGTCCCTGAAGCGGAAGTTTACCAGAACTCGAGCATGTGCTGGGGCCTGCCCTCACGAGCCACACCTGTGAAGTTCCATGTGGAGAAGGGACTGAAAGCAGTATGTTCAGGCTGGAAAGGAATAACCAAGTGCTTCATTACAGTCTAGAGGAAATGCCACCTTTGAAAACATTTGTTTCTGCTGTACCCAGAGTACTTTTCTAATCATACGAGGATGCCTGATCTGAAAGCAGTGTCTGCCAAAGAACCAATGAACCAGTGAAGAGAACCCTGAGCTACATATGGGTACAAATATCCACACGAGCACATTAGTGCAATGCTACATGGGTTCAGCACTTACTCTCTACATACATTTATTCTGCTTCCTCTTTCCTGATACAAAATGATTGGTGCCATGTGTTCTATATATTCAACACATGTATCAAACTCCTTTTGTATGTCTTACAGGAGCTCTGTATTTGGCACTTAGAGAAGAAAACAAATTAATCATATGTCTTGAGTTTAGTGGTACATATTCAAACAATTAAAATATAAATTTTATATAGTATTTTGATATTTTTATGAAATACAAGGGGGAAAGTGGTACATAATAAGAATGGCACAAATAGGGGAAGCTGGGATGGCTCAATGGGTTAAGCACTCACTTTGCAGCTCTGGGGACCAAGGATCAAGTCCTGGCCTCAGTCCGTGCGGACCCATGTGCTGAACTGGGGTGTGCTTCCCATTTCGGAGGCCCCCAGTTCAGTTCTCGCCCCCTGGTTTGGCCGCTGGCTCAAAGGGGCATGCCTCCCATGCGGGAGGCCCCCAGCCAAGTTCCTGCCCAGCGCGGCCCCTGCCCACCTGTATGGAACAAAACTGGGTTGAAAACTGATGACATACAACTATGGAGACTACTCTGGGCCTTCCCCCTTCTCTCTGTTTTTCTGTCTGTATCTGTCTCTGTCTCTGTTAAAAACAATAAAAAATTAATGTTTTTAAAAATGGCAGGGGAAACCAGGATGGTTCAGTGGGTTAAGTGCTCACTTTGAAGCCCTGGGGACTGAGGATCGATCCCGGCCCTGGCCTGTGCGGACCCATATGCTGAACTGGGGAGTGCCCCCAGTTTGGTTCTCACCAGGGTGAAGACCCTGGCCCAGTTTAGCCCCTTGCCCACCTGTGGAATAAAACTATGTGGAAAAACCGATGATGTGCAACTATGGAGACTGTTCTGGGGCCTCCCCCTTCTCTCTGTCTCTGTATCTCTCTCTCTCTCTCTCTCTCTCTGTCAAAAACAATAAAAATAAATCTTTTTTAAAAAATGGCACAAATAAAATACAGGCAATTCTCATAGGAGATGAATTCCTATCACCTAAGAATTGAAAAGGCTTAGTGAAAGAAGTATCATTTGAAATGGGTTTTTGTAGACTTGTGGACATGAGTTTAAAGGAATGTAAACAAAGGCAGTGAGCAAACATCACAGGTGATGTATGGGGAACAGAAAGTAGTTCAGTTTCGCTGGATGATAGAGAATTAAGAGCTAGAAGGGGGAAATTATAAAGAAACTAAGGTCATACCTCACCGTGCATTGCCTTAAGTGCCAAGGTAAAGAGTCTGAGATTTATTCTGTAAGCAAAAAGGAGCCACTAATGTTTTTGAGTAGAGGAGTGACTTGCTCAGAGCTTATTAAAACTATGTTTAAAAATAAGAAGTAGAAAAACAATAAAAAGGAGAAAAAAGATGGCAGCATGGGAGGAGAACCCCAATACCTATCTGGGAATGGATTTATGACCAAAGGGGAAACCACAGGGGAAACCCTGAGAAGCACCCTCAACTGAGAGAACCACACAACGCAGAACAACACCCAAAGGTTAGAGGAAAAAGGGGAGAGCGGGAGAAGGAAGGGGAAGCAGCAGTTCGGGGACAGGGACATGGAGCATGGCCCGGGGCTGGCAAAAACAAAGAGGGATTGGAGGACTATGGTCAAAGTGGAGCTGGATCAAGGGCGAGCTGGAAGCCGAGACCTAAGGAGAGTGGAAGCCCCACAAGCCTGTGGAAAATTTAATATGCGAACTCAAGGGGCAGCATGTGGTGCCCTAATCAGATCACAGAGCCTGAGGTGGAACAGGGACTGTGGAGCAGGGAGGCTGCACTTTCCAGGTGGGCGGGGAAAGAGCAGGGCACCAGCCCACAGCAGCTCGGCACGCCTGATTTACAGAGGACACACAGCTGAGCACCTAGAGCTGACTGTGAGGGAGCACCTTTTGAAGACAGGGCTCTCGAGAATGAGGGGAGCGGCTGCATTAGACATGCTTAGAGTGAATCCGGCAGTCTTTGAGACCCTGCAGAGCCACCGACCGAGCTGTGGCCTGAGCTGCGGCCTGAGCCTCTGCCAAGCCCTGCTGGCTCACAGATGCAATTAGAGGGGAGAAAACCCAGAGCTGCTCACCCTGCCCAGACTGAACCACCAGCCTCCCTGCAGACAGAGGAATCTGCTATTGTGTCTCAGGCCTGCCCTAACTCTTACTCATACGCCCCCACCCCCGGAACCACACCTTCACTACCCTGCCTTCTAACAGCTAAGACAGCAACCTGAAGAGTACCCCCCAGGGCACAGAACTGACTGCTTCCCCGAACCCTCTCCCAAAATCTCCTCCTCCCACAACTGAGAAGCCCACCTGATAGGAAAACCCCAGAGGGAAATCATACGCATGTGCAAAGCAAAAAGAACCACAGCAAACACAATGCACACCTCAGAATCCAAAGCCCCTCCAGAAGATCAGGGGCAGTCTTTAGTAAAGGACCTTGTACACTTGGAATCAAATCTAAGTGAAACAGAATTCAGGGCTGCAATACTCAAGACACTCAGAGAGCTCACTCAATGCTGGCAAAGTACCCAGACACAGTTAAATGACCTCAACAAGAAATTCTCTGAGAAAAATGAGTACTTTACCAATAAAATTGAGAAGCTAGAGCAGAACCAAAAGGAACTCCTTGAAATGAAAGGCATCATGGGAGAGCTGAAAAAAGAACTGACCAGCATAGGAAACAGGGCTGACCAGCTAGAGGAAAGAATTAGTGAGATTGAAGATAGAAACATGGAAATGTCACAGAGGGAAGAAGAAAGGAAAATGAGAATCAAGAGAAATGAAAGAGCCCAACAAGAACTCTCTGACTTTGTCCGAAAGAACAATATTAGAATAATAGGGGTACCAGAAGGAAGCGAGATGAAATCTTCTCAGAGTCTACTAAAACAAATAGTGGATGAGAATTTTCCTAACCTATGGAAAAAAATAGACCCCAAAATTCAGGAGGAAAACAGGAGCCCTAACTACCTAGACCCTAGCAGATCTTCTCCAAGGCACATTGTTCTGAAGATGACAAAAACCAAAGACAAAGAAGGAATCCTCAAGGCTGCCAGGGAAAAACAAAATATAACTTTCAAAGGAAAACCTATCAGGCTGTCACCAGACTTCTCAGCAGAAACTCTGCAAGCCAGGAGGCAATGGAGCCCAATCTTCAAAATATTAAAAGAGAGAAATTTCCAGCCAAGAAATAACTATTCAGCAATATTAACCGTTAGATATGAAGGTGGAATTAAGGCCTTTTCAGATATACAGAAGGTGAGGGGATTCTCCAGCTCAAAACCGGCACTCCAAGAAATATTGAAGGAGGCTATTCAGCCTGAATCAAGAAATCAAAATAAATGGAGAAAAGTTGGGACAACAAAAAAATAAAAAGGAAAGAAGAAATGGATACAGGATATCCTCATATATCAATCATCACCCTGAATGTAAATAGACTGAATTCACCCAATAAAAAGGCACAGGGTAGCGGACTAGATTAAAAAACAAAATCCAACCATATGCTGACTACAAGAGACACACCTCAGTTACAGGGACAAACATAGACTCAGGGTAAAAGGATGGAAAACAATACTCCAGGCAAATGGCAGTCACAGAAAAGCAGGAGTGGCCATACTGATTTCTGATGAAATAGACATCAGGATAAAACAAAAAATAATAAGACATAAAGATGGACATTTTATTTTGATAAAAGGGACAATACAATAAGAAAACATGACACTCATCAATGTCCCCAATCAGGAAGTACCAAAATTTATAAAGAAACTACTAACAGAACTAACAGGAGAATTTGACAAGAATACAATTATAGTAGGGTATCTAAACACCCCTCTGACAACACTGGACAGATCATCCAAGCAGATAATAAATAAGGAGATTGCAACTTTAAATAATACATTAGGGGAAGCCGGGATGGTTCAGTGGGTTAGGCACTTACTTTGCAACCCCGGGGACCAAGGATCGAATCCCGGCCCTGGCCCATGCGGACCCATATGCTGAACTGGGGAGTGCCCCCAGTTCAGTTCTCACCGGGGCGAGACCCCAGCCCAGTTCCTGCCCTGATCCAGCCTTGTACAGCCCCGCCCACCTGTGGAATGAAACTATGTGGAAAAACCAATGATGTGCAACTATGGAGACTGTTCTGGGCCCTCCCCCTTCTCTCTGTCTCTGACTGTATCTCTTTCTCTCTCTGCCAAAAACAATAAATAAATCTTAAAAAAAATATATATATATATATATAAATGATACATTACAGAAAATGGACATAATTGACATTTACAGGTCATTCCATCCTACAACAAAGGGCTATACATTTTACTCTAGTGCACATGGAACATTTTCAAGGATAGACCATATCCTGGGACTTAAATCCAACCTCACCAAATTTAAGGGCATCCAAATCATACCAAGTGTATTCTCAGACCACAAAGCATTGAAACTAGAGATCATTTGCAA